>BMAO01014062.1:0-25574 GCA_019973975.1 Trichonephila clavata | reverse complement strand
TCGATATTTTCTCTCTTACAATTATATTTTCATTAAATTTCTCACAAACAAATTCTGTTGAAAAACTTAATAAAAGTGTAATAATGATTAATGTTTGATGTGCGGCATAGTGAGATACATAATAGCAATTATTTTCCAGTATTTATTAAAATGTCTATTTTTATGTTATTAACTACTTTACAAAAACTCACAAAAATTATTAATTCAGTTACATTTAAAATATTTTGCGCTCTAATCAAGATAAAGCGTTAAAATATCCAGCCAAAATAATAAATCAGGAAAAAGAAAAAATGTTCCCAGGTTTTCATAATAATTGTCCTGTTCCTCTTCAAAGTGTTGTAAATAGCCCCCCCCCCCTGAATCATGAGATGGGTCAATTACAAAGGAAAGTATTGCATTCACCATCTAAGATAGGAGATAAAAGCCATGACAGGCTAGGTGCTCCTATAGAAAATTTCCCTGTAAAGGAAAGTATTTAGGGAGTGGAGACAAACTAACACTCCTTTCCTTTTCTTCCTCTAGGAGAGTCCATTTATTAATCATACTGTAGCACTACACTTTCCTCTCTTTCATAGCAATTCTCCAAATAAAATATCCAAAAAATTAATTTGAATAGAGGCATGATAGAAAAATCAAAAGTATGAAAAAACATTCACTTTGAAATAATGGGGAATAGTGAAAGAAAAAAAAGAACAAATTAAATTTACATTCAACCATTATTTTAATTAAATTCTTATTGTTTTTTAAAAAAAGGACTGAGAGAATTATTGGAGTAATTCAATATCATTCATTTTCAGTTTTCATGTCTTTAATTTAATGTTACTGAGTTACACACAGCAAAGATTTTGCCACTTTCTTCTAGTAAACTAAGGTAGTGATTTTTCCCTTTTGTGAGCATAATTTGTCCAGGCATAGAATGTTCAATAATACATTAAATTTGAAATAGTACATGGCTGTGGAAATTATCTAAAATCTGAACTTTTAAATAACTTCAGCAATAAGTTTTAAAATTTTAATTAATCATGAATTGTACACAATTTATTAAAATGCTTTTAAAATTTCAGAAAATAATCCTGTGTTAGAGTTGGAAAGATAGTAGTGTTTTGAAAAAGAAATTTAAAAACTGAATTTTCATATCTGCTTAAATAAAATAAAAGAAACTGAATACAAAGAAGTATAACATTTCAGTCAACACTGAAATTCTTAAAATCACAGCTTCCTGTTGTGAATGTGTGGAATTTAGGAGAATGAAATGTTATCTGATTAAATCCTCCACATAAAAAGTATACAAAGATAGCATGTCAAGTTATTGAGATTTTATACATATATTGAGTGAAATTGTATACATATGAAACAATTTGTTAAAAAATTATTCAACACACACACAACAGTAAATTATAACATCAAATACTTCCTCACTAAATTATATATATATTGACATAAAAAATAGTTAAGAGGGATAGTGAGCAAATATTATTCCTTCCTATCAAAAATGCCATTTCAAAATGAATAGCTGCTTCAATATATTAAGATGGCAAAGATTTTGAAGTTCAAAATGTAATATATATATATAGATTTTTTTTACAAATAAATTATTTTATTATAGTTATACTGTGGTGAGGTAGTATGTTGGTCAAGAAATATTTATACCAAAATAAAAAATTTTGTTTTATTTTTTAATAATATGTTTTTACTACTTATATAAAAAACAAATTAAAATTCAGTATATTCATTTTTTAAAAAAAATAATAAATCTGCAACCCTTCTAAATTATTTTGAAGTACCTTCATATTTCTCAAAAGCATGAATATTTTTCAGAGCATCTTTTTCTATTATGATATGATCTTATTTAAGTCAGGGCAGTTTTGTTACAAAAGCTGCTGAATTGTTCATGGTGCTAAATACTGGCTAAGTTGCAGCCTTAGTGCCAGGAAGAAAAAATGGGGAACTCTGACACTTTTAAACATTTAAACAATTATAGCTTCAGGTTCTTATTAAAATATGCAGTTATATTTTCATCTACCTCTGAAATTGGCACATCTTATTGGACTAAGTGAAGGCATTTCTGGACAGTGTAGCATTGATAATTAAAAAAATATATGCTATAAATTTAGGACTAAGACCGAGTAGTGAAAAATTGAAGCAAGCACTGAACATTTGGAACAGTAACGGGAAATTTGGGATAATGTACAATCAAGTTCAAAGGAAATTATTAAAGGAATTAAACATGAGAAAGAAAAAATGTATTAATCTTTCTTTTTAACAACCCCCAAATTAAAAAAAAAAAAAAAGGAGGAAGAAAAACTTATACATTTTTCTTCATTGAAGTAAAATTTTGAGGAAAAATCAATCTCATTTTTTAAAACAAATATTTAATTTGTATATCTCAATACATCAATTTCAAATTTTTATTTCAAGAAATTATAATTCAATGAAAGAAAACAGCCACTGTCATGTTATAATATATTCCTATTATTAGAAATCTTATTTTTTTAAAAAAAGAATTCTGTATGAAATTTTTTTTTTTTTTCAAAACCTATAACAAAACCTCGTTTTCAGTGGAATATGTGTTCCAAGCAAAATATACATTAAGGTATTTTGAAAATTTAGCATTAATTTCCTGCCATTAATAATTAATTTTGAAGCACTGAAAACTTATTTTAAAATTATCTCTACTCAATATAGCTAAAAAAAAAAAAAAAATAATACTGTTTCATGAAATTTACTTTAAAAATTTTTTTTAAAAAAAGTACATCATTACTACTGATGATTGAAATGATTATAATACTATACTTTTTAATAACTTTTTAAAAATGTTTTCAGTTTTATACTACAGAATTTTAAGTTTAATCACGTTTTAAGCATAGCTGAAATATGAATCTTATTGTGAACAATGTTTATAATGAATTTTGAGCAAAGTAAGAACAGAACTGAAAAATAAATTATCCCCTTTATATATTAGCTAAATCACAATATAAACATAATTTTGGACTGTTTTTTAACTGAAAAATTATATGGAATTCAAGTCAATTTTTGTTTAGCATAAGCTGAAAATAATTTTAATTCTAAACAGTATTTAAAAGGCAATGCATGTAATATTCCTACCATTTTATAACAGTCAATATGATAAAGATAAATATAAAACACAATTTTCTTCTTTTATCATTAATACGTATATATAATTATATTATATATATATATCAATATTTTTCTCTAGTTATGTTTATTAGAATCTGTTTTCTATCATTTAGCTTTGTGGGTAGTATAATTTTGTCTTATTATTATTTTTTTTTCATTTTATTATACTATATATAATATAAAAATTGCTCTAAATGAAAATATGATTTAATTTCAGCTGCAAAAGTTAAAAGGATTTTGTAACAATAATCCTCAAGTGTCTGTTTAGAAAAAATTTGCTAAACCTGATTCAAATGTTATATGGATTAATAAAAATTCACTAAAAATTGCAAATAATCAAAAATATATCAATAAACTAAAATATTTTACTCTTCTATTTTAAGTTTACGATATAGTTACAGTTCTACATTTGTTTTTCCAGAGAGAGTTTCATTTAATATTTTAAAAAAATTAATCTTAATTTTTATTTTATAAACATACCATATTTCTAATGAACTTGTATACAACAAATAAACAATGAAAACATATTTATATCTTAAAATTCAAACAAAAATTGAAAAAACATTGAAATTGTTCAGTAGTAAAGTTATAAACAATAAACGCACAATATTTATAATAGGTTATTAGATTCACACATACTGAATACATTGCACTTTTTTATTGTAATTATTTTGAAAGTAGCCAATAATTCATAACGAGCCAAATATAGCAACCCCAAAACAGAGTTATTTGAATTCCAACTCTGTAAAAAATAGGAATAGGTGCTGCCAACGAAATCGCGCATTACACGTCCGGCCTTGTTTATTCCTTTTATCTATCAGACTTCAGACTTAATCTGCTCATTTTGTGATCTAGACTTCACTCGCTCTTTCTGTTTGAAAAGGCATTTGAAAAATGTTCATGCTCACCAACAGGTGATTTAAATGAAGGGATTTTGAAGGAATTCAGTACTTTCAGTGGTATATATTGTTGCATTGTAAAATTTAGTTTATAAATTTACACTGTAATAGTATGAATTTTATACATTTATGAATTAATGTTTTCTATTAAAGTTCGCGTAATTTTATATTAATAAAGGTAAACTTTCTTTTAATTAACATTATAGAATTTGTTACATGGAAAGAAGAAGAAAACAAGACCATGTCAAAATATATTAGACAACGAGGAAGTAAAACACTTAAAAATGGAGACAGTGATGAATTATCACTGTTGTCGAAGTGGGACATACAAACCAAAAGGGAAAGGTGTCAAGAGTTTAAAGTCACAAGGATCTGCTAAAATTGGAATTAGTTGCCCAGCAATAATAAAGTTAGACAGAGTACTGAAAATGTAGTGGGGCAATATTTTCCGATTCATAAAAATCATGGAAATCAGTTAGAGCACTTAAGGTTATCAGAGTCTGATAGGGCAGCTGTTGCTGGTATAGTATTTTATTTATATAGTTTTATTATTCTTAGTTTTATTATTAGTTACTATTGTTAGTTTTGTTTATTTATTTTTGAGAGAGGACGACTAAAAGAAAGTGTTAGTGAAAATAAAATTCTGCAGGATATTAGAAAAGAAATTACTGTTGACAGTGGCAGAAAGATGCTTATTGAAAAAAAGGATATCCATTATTTTTTTCAAGGGACTTCAATATTAATGGTTATATTAAAAGGCATGAAGTTGATGCAGTGAGTGTCAAGCTATGGACTCGAGAAATGAAAAATAATGGAGAAAATTGTATTGTTTTTTTCAAAGAGCAGGGACAATCAGGGAATGACTATGGATTGAAACATGAAGATTTTGTCCTCATAATCATGACAGATTTTCAGAAAGAAATGATTACAAAATATGGAAAGGACAAAATTTGTATAGATCGAACACATGGGCTAAACAGCTATGGTTTTAATTTATACTCAGTTCTGGTAGTCGAGGAACATAAGAATGGAATACCTGTGGCATTTTGTTTTTCCAACAAAAGTTCTGAAGATGTATTCAGAATTTATTTTAGTGCTATTAAAAATGCTGTAGGTATAATCGAAACTACAGCATTTATGACTGATGATGCTCCAGCATTTTATAATGCTTGGAGTTATGTGATTTGCACAGTTTAAAATGTCTTATCGTGTGCTTGGCACATTACAAGAAACTGGCACCAAAATTTAAATAAAATTAAAAATCCTGAAAAGAGAAAAATTGTTAATAAAGCATTAAAGGCAGTGAAAGAGGAACTATGTTTAGAAACATTTTCTAAACTTATGAAGCAATTCATACAAGAATTGTTAAATGACTCGGACACTTGTGAATTCGGAAAATATTTCCAACAGAATTATGCTAAGAAACCAGAAAAATGGGCCTATTGCTACAGGAAGGGTCTGGGCATAAATACAAACATGTATTTGGAGTCCCTTCATAAAAAAATTAAGCATTATTTTGAGGAAAAGCTAATAACAATTCAACGCCTAATAAAAATTACAAAAGGAACCATTTCCTCTGATAAACTATCAAAAATTGTCAATAGCCGCAGATTAGGCCTAGAGATTCAAAGCAAAAAATTGAAAAATTAGCAGATAACGAGTGGAAAATTGAATCCAATCATTCTAACTACCTAATATGCAAGAAAGAAGGAGAATGCCATAGATTATGTAATATAAAATGTACTGCCTGCAAAATTTGTATCCATTCCTATACATGCTCTTGTGTAGACAATTTAAAAAGAGGAAATATTTGCAAGCACATTCATAAAGTTGCCAAAATGTTTTTAAATGATACACATAATGAAGAAATACAAGAGATTATGAAAATCAAAATGGTATTTTAAGAGAAACATTCGATGTTTTACCATGTAGCTCCAAATCTGCTAATAATGATGGTCATGAATCCAAAAAAAGAAAAATTGATAGCATTTTTGCTCTTATTGATGAATACGAGCTTACACTAGAAGAAGAAAGTAAAATTCATAGGAACCTAGATAGTATATTAAACATTTTCTATAATAAAAAGGAACACAATAATAAAAAAGTTAAAATGATGGAATCCTCAACTCTAAATATAAAAAAGAAGATTGAAAAACAACCTGGATATTTCTCTACACGAAGAAAAAGATGCATTGCTGGTACACTCAAAAATCCAACTACTGAAGAAGTAAACAATATTTAAGAAGGATTACTGTTAAATTCACAAGAAATTATATCCATCAATACAGATTTTGATCATACTTATATGTAGTAATCAAAATAAATAATTCCTAACTGGAGGTTCCTGCTCTCAATTCAGTTACTAAATAAGATTAATTTATTCTCATTTTTGTGGTTCTTTATTCTTTCAAGTCATTCACATTTAACTATTGGCATAAATATTCAATTAAAATATGATATCCTGGTAATTATATTTGATTTCAATATATTATAATGTGCGTGTTGCAAAAAAATAGCTTAAATGATACAATATAAAAACTGAAGGAACAAAGTACATTAAAAATAAATTAATTAAAGAGCTGACTTTTTTCTATTAAGTTAATGTTGAAAAAGTATTTATTTTCCTCTTTTATTCCCTAATAAGCCCACACACTACTAGCCCACATATAATTAAAAAAACATTTTGATCCCTATGAAATTAATTGAGCTACTAGTTAAATTTTCAACGCATTTTGATTTAAAGTTTCATAACATATACCTAATGAAAAGTGTTGCAATATCTATTTTTATAGACAAGCGAGACAAATGTTTTGATGTAATTTTATTTTTTCAATTACATGAAAAACTAGTTGTCAATTATTTTTGAAAATGTTCCTTTTTATTTATTTATTTTTTAAATGTTCATTTTTAAAAAAATTTTTAGTCTCCTAAATTTATTTATGTTTCTTAGATTATTGCAAAGAAAAGTTAGTATGGATTTGAAAATCTATTCCCTTGTTGATTTTTAATAATTTTTCTAAAAAAACCTGAAATTTTTTATTTATTTATTTTTTGAGATCTCAGCCTTAAATTCATACTTAATTTTATAGAACACACGTTTGGGAGTATATACAAAAATTTTCACTGCTCTGTGATGAACAGAAAAAAAAGTCTTAGGGATTAGAACTTTTTTACCTTCAAAACTGAAATTCTGAGAAAAATGCATTTAAAATTTGTTAAGGCATATAAAACAAAAACTTACAATGCCCGTAATTTCTTAATATGTTATTTTCCAATGTATGTTCTACAATAAAATACTATTTTAAATTTACATGACTGAAAATAATTTTTTCAATTCGACATAAAATTTTGCAAAATATTGATAGCATTTGTTACTACAAGATTACTCAGCTTAATCATTTAATTATTGTCATAAATATACAATTAAAATATGATATCCTGGTGATTATATTTGATTTCAATATATTGTAATGTGTGTGTTGAAAAAAATTACTCAAATGTTGTATTAATATAATATTAGTACATTATATTGTTGTTGTTGCTTATGCCACCTGATCGACAGTAACATCAGATCAAGGTCCACGAAATTCATCGCGGCTAAGGGCCAGAATTTTACGCCTGTCGTTAGCCTAAGCTTTGAGCCCCCCAAGAGGGCGATAGTGTGATTTTGCTCAAGATGGCGACACTGTTCGGACCCACAGATTTAATGACCACGTTCTCCGATTTATACTCGGCGGGCATTTGGTGGCATCGGGTAATCAAACCCAGGCCTTCCGGCCTGGGGTCCGATGTGTACATTATATTATATTGAGAAAGTTATTCTTAAAAGGTACTTTTAAAAAACTACTTGATAAGTTGACATATTATTTAGTTCTTTTGAAAAAAAAA
Source organism: Trichonephila clavata (assembly GCA_019973975.1). Classification (NCBI taxonomy): domain Eukaryota; kingdom Metazoa; phylum Arthropoda; class Arachnida; order Araneae; family Nephilidae; genus Trichonephila; species Trichonephila clavata. The sequence continues at coordinate 17,649 of BMAO01014062.1, read as the reverse complement.
TAGAATTTAAATCTAGTTGAACTAATTTACATGTTATATAAAAATTTAGGTTATTTTTCTAATATTTTACGCTTAAATTTTTTTTCACGCAAAGCAAAAGTGTAGATATTTTAATGAAAGTTACAAAATCCAATATATTTGGCTTTTTCAGTCATATTTATTTTTTATACAATAAATTATTTTTCATTTTCTAAATTAATTGAAGATAAAACTGAGGTTTGGAAGGTAATCATGAGATATATTCACAAAAATAATTAATATTAATTGGGGATTCATTTTTCTCATTCTCCGACCTTATTCCCTGTGATTCAACGCCTTCCTCATGTTCAGAACTCATCTCTGAGGCATCCATCAAAGACCGAGAACTACTTGGAACAATTGGTAAGTCTAAGCATAGAAAATAGCAAGAAAGATAATAAAATAAAGCAAAAAATAACAAGAAATCAAAAGTAAAAATTATCCAAAATGTAAATAAAATGCGATAGTTTCCATATTATACAACAAATGGCGCTAAAGTTTCAGGGTGCAAAGCGCTGTCTCGATCCACTCCTCTGGCTAGCACCTTATGCTCCGAGATGATTATTTACATTATTTTCTTCAAATAAGATGCAGGGATGGGTCTTGATTATTTTTTACAACTGTAAGCTTTGTTAATTTATGCTTCAACTGTGGTTGGTGAAACTAGAGTATTTTGAATCTATTACTTGGTATTTTAGAATCTATTGTTGTTTTTAAAAATTCTTCCACTTTTTGAATATGCTCTATTGTATCACAATTCGCTATTGATGAATAAGACCATTCACTATGATTAGAGATAAAATTTTTCAATATTTTACGTTGCGATTGATATTTGTTGCAGGTTAAAATAAAATGTTCACTAGTTTCTAGTACATGGCAATATGAACACAATGGAGAATCTGTTTGTTTAAAAAGAAAATAAATATCATTGAATGGTAATTTCTTTGCCCGTAGCTTATTAATTAAAACTTCTGTATTTCTATTTTTTGCTGCCTGTCTTTTCCATTTTTTAAGATGAGAAATATAACTATAATTTTTATGTCTCTTGCTCTTTTTCCATATTTCTTCGTTGTCGCTTTTGTGTTGATTTTTGAAAAAAAGTATGTAGATCTTCCCAAGTAATCCAAGGAATAATATTCCGAGGATCTGGAGAGGCTTTAGCTAATTTATCTACTTCTTCATTAATTTCTATTCCCTTGTGAGCTGGTACCCAAATGAATGTAATTGATTGAGCTATTTGGAGACACTCGTGTAATGTTGAATTTAAATTTAATATCATACTGGATTTTCTATTAATATTAAGGATACTTTTTAAAACTGATAAGCTGTCCGTCAGGATGACAGTTTTCTGTTTCTGAAACCCAATTTTTTAACGCAGTCCATATGGTGATAGCTTCCGCTGTAAAAATGGACATCATTTCTTTCAGTATGTAATTTTGTCTAACTTTTTTCTTGGGGACTAAAATTCCTATTGATGTTTGATTAGTATTTTAGAACCATCTGTTGCAATTATAATCCCGAGGTACCCTAGTGATCTTTCTCTATTTTCGACCCTCTTTCTTGTCATATAATTCATTCTTTCATTCATTTCCCGTCTAGACTACAGACCAATTTTTTTTAAATGTACATGTATACAAGTATTCATTTTGTTTCTATTAGATAAATCCTTATTCGTTATTAATAACATATTTTTGTATTCATTTTGATTGAGTTTAGTTAGTTTAATTTAATTTTTAATTTATTCGTCTTTTGATTTCAATAATCGTATTATGACTTATTTTTTGACTAACACTGTTGGTTATCCGACCCGCACGTTTGCCGTGTGCGGCGTCCCGTAAGGAGGAAAATGGTGTCCTGGGGATACCTTTGCGTTCCCTTTGGCCCACACTTCGCTGTAGACGGGTGGCAGGAGTGAGCCCGCTCCTGTCAATCGGCTGGTGATAAGTCTCCTCTGAGATATTGCTGTAGGGTTAGTGCTGCAGATAAGGGGTAGGCGGGTTTACCCGTTGGATCCTCGCCCTGATGCTGTAGCACTATATTTTGGGTGTACTCCAGGTAAGCGCCGTGCCTGACTAATGTCAGTTGACCGGCAAACTGCCTCCCTTGTTGGACTCCATGGTGGGTGGAGGCACTCCAGAATGAAGTTTGTGGCGCATTTATGGATCCGTATATGCTGTGCCCGGGTAATGGCCTTGAATTACCCAATATCAACGTTGACAATATTGCTTCACATTCTCGATTTTTAATTTTATCATTACCCAGTAACGAAATGTCATGGAAGTCTCCCTTTGCAATACAAAAAGCTCTTAAAGGAATAGGTGGAGACCCGAAATCTGTCAAGAAATTACGTTCTGGCGACTTATTGATAGAAACTGTATCTGCTGTACAAACAAAATCTTTCTTGCTGGCTAAAACATTTATATAGACTCCCCTTTAACTGTTACTCCCTACAGATCATTGAATTGTCGAGGTGTTATAACTGAGCCCGACATTTTGTGCGCTTCAGAAGCAGAAATTCTCGAAGAACTTTCTGACCAGGGTGTTGCCCAAGTCAGAAGAATTACAATAAAAAAAGACTCGACACATTTGCCTACTAAGCATATAATTTTGACTTTCAATAGTCCGAAATTACCCACCCCTATTAAAGCCGGATATTTAAACTGCAAAATACGACCATGTATTCCGAACCCTCTGCGCTGTTTCAAGTGTCAGAGCTTCGGGCATTCTCAAACTTCCTGCCGCGGTCAACTGACGTGCTCTAGATGTGCATCTGTTGGACATGCTTCCTCAGATTGCAATCTAAAGCCGAAATGTATAAACTGCTCACAGCCCCATTCATCGGATTCTAAATTATGTCCTAAATGGAAAATAGAGAAACAGAGATACAGAAAATCAAAACAAATAAAAATATTTCATATCCAGAAGCACGTAAATTAATAGTTCCACAATTACCTCAAACTTATGCTCAAGTTGCCAAACCCTCTACTATAAATAATTCTACACAAACCGATGAAAATATAACAAAAATAAATGTCCACCAATTTCCTCCCTCCCAAAACCAGATATATCAACATCCACTCCTGCTGTTTCCACATCATCTTCAACCCAAGCACACCTCTTGCCCTCAATCTCTTCAATAGCCACTACAGTGTCAGAAACTCAGCCACCGACTCCTATTTCTAATTCAGTACTTACCCCCCCCCCCCAATAATATGTTTTCACCTATTGAATCCTCTTCCAAATCAACTGTTCAACCCTCTTCTGTTGTTGTTGAAACTCCCACCTGTAAAACATCTAGTACCATAGCTACTACCTCCGAATCCAATAACTTACCATCAACAGATACAACTTCTGTATCTCAGGCTTCAAAACGTTGTAAAGAAAGGCGTCCTACCAAAAACATATCTAACACTGGAAAACCAAAAATAGAGATAAAAATGGCACCCCATAAACCGAGAAAAAGTTCACCTATTCAAGACACCTCAGATGAGGACATGATTATGTATGATGTAGAAGAGAAGAGGGGGAAACACCGAAAAAGGATACAATAAAGACTCTACCGGGATATTACTTTGAACCGTATTCTCACATTATTACACCTACTCAATATAAAACTGACAAAAAGTAATTGTTCTCTCTTTTACCATTTACATTACCAGCAAATGGCTGAAATTTTTTTTGATATAGATTTTTACTTTTGAATATTTCCGCTTTAACCTTTCTTGACTTTGTGGCAGGGTTCGTCCCCCCACCAAAATGTATGTTCCTTTATTTTTTGAATTGAATTTTAATATTTTAATTTACTTTGTACTATTGAAACAGTGTTCTTGTCGGCATTTTTAGATATTTTAAAACTTTTTGAATATTTTAACGAATGTTTGGCGCAGTATAGCCGGCCTCGGCTCTTGTGCCAATAAACTCTACAATCACTGACTCACTCACTCACTGTTGCAATTATAATACTGTTATTAAAAATTGACTGGATATAATCATTAAACATATTTTGCACAATGATATTTGGAAGATTTCTGTTTTGAAAAGGCAATTCATGAATATAAATGTTTATTTTGTGATTTTCATAGATTGGAGGAGGAGGGGTCCACTGAAGAATATCTACTTTAGAAATACATAGTCCTTGGAGCAGGTTGATTGACTTTTGAAAAATACTGATTTCCTTTCTCTGTCTATAAAAATTATGATTTATATCCCCAAATAATCGCATTTGGTGACCAGTCTTTTAATGCTATTTGTTTAATAATAAATTTTTGACAAAGGAAATTATGTCGATTATTGATACTGCCATTCATAGATTCCGCTCTTATTACGTCTATCGGAGTGTTTCTTGGGAGACCTAGGGCTAAACGTAATGCAGCATTGTAAATTGGTTCTAGTTTTTGTCTATTGCTATTGCTTAAAAAGGAAAAAAGTTGACTTCCATAGTCAAAAATAGAACGGACTGTAGCATTAATAATATTTAAAAGAGTATCAGTTCTTGTTCCTATTTTAGGGGACGATAATGCTTTGATTGCATTTAAATATTTAAAACCTTTCTGTTGGAGGTAAATAATATGATTTTTCCAAGTGATATTGGGGTCGAAGATTATCCCTAGGATTTTAAGACACTTTACTTCGGGAATAGGTTTATCACAAATTTTAAGTATAGGAGATATTGTACTTCTTTTTCTGGAAAAGTTGATTAAACTGCTTTTTTCTAGAGAGGTGGACAAATTCCATTTTTTACACCAGGCTGAAATATTGTTTAAAGATACTTGTAATTCGTCTATTGTTTTGTTACAATTTGTGCCGCTATTATATAAGAATATGTCGTCTGCATAGACTAGAAGAAGGCTGTCATGTTGGATTTCAAAAATGTGTTCATCAAGGATGAAAATTTTAAATTGATTTGATTTATCATCGCGTTTAGTTCTGTCGTAAAACGTTGTACAATTTGTTCCAATTTCATTTCAAATATGTTGTTATTTTCTTCCATTTTTAATTTTAATTCTTGAAACTTTTTTTCTAGGGTTTCTATTTTCTCAGTTTGCTTATTATAAGTTATGGCCGAGAATGAGGTTTTTTTTTCTTTATAGAACTTTTCGACTGCTTCGTTACTCGAGATTTGCTGCTTATTTTTAATTTTTAAGATTTCGACTTGATCTTGATATTTTTTACAACTTTTATCGTTAGCTTCATGATTTTCTCCACAACAGCTACATTTTTTTGTATTTATTTCTTTACACTCGTTTTCAGAATGGTTTAGTGAGCATACACGGCATTTGAGCTTCTACAATATTTATTTATGTGACGCAAATTTCCAACATTTAGTGCATTGTTTAGGTTTTTCAAAAAAAAAAAAGGATAGTTTTAAACATTTAAAATCCTATTGATACTCTTTCGGGGATCGTGCATCCTATTTGGTTTACTTTAATTGTTTTGATTGGTTTGTATCCAGATTCAGTTTTTTTTTTTTTGTGAACCGTTGGATGTCCAAAATTGGCGTGATTGTTATTTTCAAGTTCAGATTTTATGTCATCTATTGTGTATTCCGTGTCTATCCCCTGCAAAATGTAATTTGTACTTAGGCCAATAAAGGATAATCTAGAAATTATTTTACATCCATTAATTTCTTTAATTTTTAAAGCTTCTTTGGCGGTCACGCAGCTATTTGTATTGATTATGATTTCTGAATTTCTTGTTTTTCTAATGCTCTGAATACTTTTCTTGATTTTGAAATTTTTCATTATTAATTCCCTTAATTTAAGTGGATTACCACTCTGAAAATTATTTTCCGATTTTAAGAAAATTGTAATATTTAAGTTCGTATTTAAATCCAACCTTTCCTCAAACCTGGCACACAATTCCATATCAGTTAATTTACATCTATATTTATTTAATGTTAAGTCTGTACTGGTAGTCTCTACCTCCATATTATTTTCTGGGTGAGAAAAATCACCCATTTTTTCTACCCTACTCCAACACTCTATTTTGTATTAATACACTAACTTGTGTAAGATTTAAAATTAAGAAAAATTTATCCAAAGTCAGATGAAAAGTTATACCAAATAACTTTCAAAAAAGAAGAAAAAACTTAATGAGGAACGATCTCACTAATTCGGATCCGCTTGAAAAAGTTGTCAATCAAACCATTCAACCTTCTTCAACCCAACAACCAAATAAAGGTAGTTCAGTTCAGTTCAGTTCAGTACAGTGTTACCACTGTACATCTGGAGCCTTGGCTAGCACCTTATGCTCCGAAATGATTATTTACATTATTTTCTTCTAATAGGATGCAAGTATAGGTCTGGATTATTATGTAGACAACTGTAAGTTTTGTTAACTTATGCTTCAAAAGTGGTTGGTGAAACTAGTGTATTTTGGATCTATTACTTGGTATTTTAGAATCTATTGGTTGTTTTTAAAAATTCTTCGACTTTTTTGAATATGCTCTATTGTATCACAATTCGCTATTGATGAATAAGACCATTCACTATGATTAGAGATAAAAATTTTCAATGTTTTACGTTGCAATTGATATTTGTTGCAGGTTAAAATAAAATGTTCACTAGTTTCTGCTACATGGCAATCTGAACACAATGGGGAATCTGTTTGTTTAAAAAGAAAATAAATATTATTTAATGGTAATTTCTTTGCCCGCAGCTCATTAATTAAAACTTCTGTATTTCTATTTTTTGCTGCCTGTCTTTTCCATTTTTAAGATGAGAAATATAACTATAATTTTTATGTCTCTTGCTCTTTTTCCATGTTTCTTCGTTTTCGCTTTTGTGTTGATTTTGGAAAAATGTATGTAGATCTTCCCAAGTAATCCAAGGAATAATATTCCGAGGATCTGGAGAGGCTTTAGCTAATTTATCTACTTCTTCATTAATTTCTATTCCCTTGTGAGCTGGTACCCAAATGAATGTAATTGATTGAGCTATTTGGAGACACTCGTGTAATGTTGAATTTAAATTTAATATCATACTGGATTTTCTATTAATATTAAGGATACTTTTTAAAACTGATAAGCTGTCCGTCAGGATGACAGTTTTCTGTTTCTGAAACCCAATTTTTTAACGCAGTCCATATGGTGATAGCTTCCGCTGTAAAAATGGAAATCATTTCTTTCAGAATGTAATTTTGTCTAACTTTTTTCTTGGGGATTAAGATTCCTATTGATGTTTGATTAGTATTTTTAGAATCATCTGTTGCAATTATAATCCCGAGGTACCCTAGTGATCTTTCTCTATTTTCGACCCTCTTTCTTGTCATATAATTCATTCTTTCATTCATTTCCCGTCTAGACTACAGACCAATTTTTTTTAAATGTACATGTATACAAGTATTCATTTTGTTTCTATTAGATAAATCCTTATTCGTTATTAATAACATATTTTTGTATTCATTTTGATTGAGTTTAGTTAGTTTAATTTAATTTTTAATTTATTCGTCTTTTGATTTCAATAATCGTATTATGACTTATTTTTTGACTAACACTGTTGGTTATCCGACCCGCACGTTTGCCGTGTGCGGCGTCCCGTAAGGAGGAAAATGGTGTCCTGGGGATACCTTTGCGTTCCCTTTGGCCCACACTTCGCTGTAGACGGGTGGCAGGAGTGAGCCCGCTCCTGTCAATCGGCTGGTGATAAGTCTCCTCTGAGATATTGCTGTAGGGTTAGTGCTGCAGATAAGGGGTAGGCGGGTTTACCCGTTGGATCCTCGCCCTGATGCTGTAGCACTATATTTTGGGTGTACTCCAGGTAAGCGCCGTGCCTGACTAATGTCAGTTGACCGGCAAACTGCCTCCCTTGTTGGACTCCATGGTGGGTGGAGGCACTCCAGAATGAAGTTTGTGGCGCATTTATGGATCCGTATATGCTGTGCCCGGGTAATGGCCTTGAATTACCCAATATCAACGTTGACAATATTGCTTCACATTCTCGATTTTTAATTTTATCATTACCCAGTAACGAAATGTCATGGAAGTCTCCCTTTGCAATACAAAAAGCTCTTAAAGGAATAGGTGGAGACCCGAAATCTGTCAAGAAATTACGTTCTGGCGACTTATTGATAGAAACTGTATCTGCTGTACAAACAAAATCTTTCTTGCTGGCTAAAACATTTATATAGACTCCCCTTTAACTGTTACTCCCTACAGATCATTGAATTGTCGAGGTGTTATAACTGAGCCCGACATTTTGTGCGCTTCAGAAGCAGAAATTCTCGAAGAACTTTCTGACCAGGGTGTTGCCCAAGTCAGAAGAATTACAATAAAAAAAGATTCGACACATTTGCCTACTAAGCATATAATTTTGACTTTCAATAGTCCGAAATTACCCACCCCTATTAAAGCCGGATATTTAAACTGCAAAATACGACCATGTATTCCGAACCCTCTGCGCTGTTTCAAGTGTCAGAGCTTCGGGCATTCTCAAACTTCCTGCCGCGGTCAACTGACGTGCTCTAGATGTGCATCTGTTGGACATGCTTCCTCAGATTGCAATCTAAAGCCGAAATGTATAAACTGCTCACAGCCCCATTCATCGGATTCTAAATTATGTCCTAAATGGAAAATAGAGAAACAAGATACAGAAAATCAAAACAAATAAAAATATTTCATATCCAGAAGCACGTAAATTAATAGTTCCACAATTACCTCAAACTTATGCTCAAGTTGCCAAACCCTCTACTATAAATAATTCTACACAAACCGATGAAAATATAACAAAAATAAATGTCCACCAATTTCATCCCTCCCAAAACCAGATATATCAACATCCACTCCTGCTGTTTCCACATCATCTTCAACCCAAGCACACCTCTTGCCCTCAATCTCTTCAATAGCCACTACAGTGTCAGAAACTCAGCCACCGACTCCTATTTCTAATTCAGTACTTACCCCCACCAATAATATGTTTTCACCTATTGAATCCTCTTCCAAATCAACTGTTCAACCCTCTTCTGTTGTTGTTGAAACTCCCACCTGTAAAACATCTAGTACCATAGCTACTACCTCCGAATCCAATAACTTACCATCAACAGATACAACTTCTGTATCTCAGGCTTCAAAACGTTGTAAAAAAAGGCGTCCTACCAAAAACATATCTAACACTGGAAAACCAAAAATAGAGATAAAAATGGCACCCCATAAACCGAGAAAAAGTTCACCTATTCAAGACACCTCAGATGAGGACATGATTATGTATGATATAGAAGAGAAGAGGGGGAAACACCGAAAAAGGATACAATAAAGACTCTACCGGGATATTACTTTGAACCGTATTCTCACATTATTACACCTACTCAATATAAAACTGACAAAAAGTAATTGTTCTCTCTTTTACCATTTACATTACCAGCAAATAGCTGAAATTTTTTTGATATAGATTTTTACTTTTGAATATTTCCGCTTTAACCTTTCTTGACTTTGTGGCAGGGTTCGTCCCCCCACCAAAATGTATGTTCCTTTATTTTTTGAATTGAATTTTAATATTTTAATTTACTTTGTACTATTGAAACAGTGTTCTTGTCGGCATTTTTAGATATTTTAAAACTTTTTGAATATTTTAACGAATGTTTGGCGCAGTATAGCCGTCCTCGGCTCTTGTGCCAATAAACTCTACAATCACTGACTCACTCACTCACTGTTGCAATTATAATACTGTTATTAAAAATTGACTGGATATAATCATTAAACATATTTTGCACAATGATATTTGGAAGATTTCTGTTTTGAAAAGGCAATTCATGAATATAAATGTTTATTTTGTGATTTTCATAGATTGGAGGAGGAGGGGTCCACTGAAGAATATCTACTTTAGAAATACATAGTCCTTGGAGCAGGTTGATTGACTTTTGAAAAATACTGATTTCCTTTCTCTGTCTATAAAAATTATGATTTATATCCCCAAATAATCGCATTTGGTGACCAGTCTTTTAATGCTATTTGTTTAATAATAAATTTTTGACAAAGGAAATTATGTCGATTATTGATACTGCCATTCATAGATTCCGCTCTTATTACGTCTATCGGAGTGTTTCTTGGGAGACCTAAGGCTAAACGTAATGCAGCATTGTAAATTGGTTCTAGTTTTTGTCTATTGCTATTGCTTAAAAAGGAAAAAAGTTGACTTCCATAGTCAAAAATAGAACGGACTGTAGCATTAATAATATTTAAAAGAGTATCAGTTCTTGTTCCTATTTTAGGGGACGATAATGCTTTGATTGCATTTAAATATTTAAAACCTTTCTGTCGGAGGTAAATAATATGATTTTTCCAAGTGATATTGGGGTCGAAGATTATCCCTAGGATTTTAAGACACTTTACTTCGGAATAGGTTTATCACAAATTTTAAGTATAGGAGATATTGTACTTCTTTTTCTGGAAAAGTTGATTAAACTGCTTTTTTCTAGAGAGGTGGACAAATTCCATTTTTTACACCAGGCTGAAATATTGTTTAAAGATACTTGTAATTCGTCTATTGTTTTGTTACAATTTGTGCCGCTATTATGTAAGAATATGTGGTCTGTGCATAGACTAGAAGAAGGCTGTCATGTTGGATTTCAAAAATGTGTTCATCAAGGATGAAAATTTTAAATTTATCTGATTTATCATCGCGTTTAGTTCTGTCGTAAAACGTTGAACAATTTGTTCCAATTTCATTTCAAATATGTTGTTATTTTCTTCCATTTTTAATTTTAATTCTTGAAACTTTTTTTCTAGGGTTTCTATGGCCGCGGTGGCCGAGTGGTCTAGGCATCGGATCATGGCTAGCATGTCATGGGTTCGATCCTAGTACCACTAAAGATCCGCCGTGTGGGGGAGCGATGCACGTTAAATCTGTCGAGAGCTCAAACGTCCTCCCGTTGGTGTGGTGTGGTAGTTAGGAGAGGGGGTGCCAGCTCAGGTGTCGTCCGCGTCACTTGACCGTGGTTCAAAATTACGCGGACCGTCGCCAAAAGCCCTCGTGTTGCTAATAAGTGCGACGTTAATATTCACTCACTCACTGTAGGGTTTCTATTTTCTCAGTTTGCTTATTATAAGTTATGGCCGAGAATGAGGTTTTTTTTTCTTTATAGAACTTTTCGACTGCTTCGTTACTCGAGATTTGCTGCTTATTTTTAATTTTTAAGATTTCGACTTGATCTTGATATTTTTTACAACTTTTATCGTTAGCTGCATGATTTTCTCCACAACAGCTACATTTTTTTGTATTTATTTCTTTACACTCGTTTTCAGAATGGTTTAGTGAGCATACACGGCATTTGAGCTTCTACAATATTTATTTATGTGACGCAAATTTCCAACATTTAGTGCATTGTTTAGGTTTTTCAAAAAAAAAAGGATAGTTTTAAACATTTCAAATCCTATTGATACTCTTTCGGGGATCGTGCATCCTATTTGGTTTACTTTAATTGTTTTGATTGGTTTGTATCCAGATTCAGTTTTTTTTTTTTGTGAACCGTTGGATGTCCAAAATTGGCGTGATTGTTATTTTCAAGTTCAGATTTTATGTCATCTATTGTGTATTCCGTGTCTATTCCCTGCAAAATGTAATTTATACTTAGGCCAATAAAGGATAATCTAGAAATTATTTTACACCCAATAATTTCTTTAATTTTTAAAGCTTCTTTGGCGGTCACGCAGCTATTTGTATTGATTATGATTTCTGAATTTCTTGTTTTTCTAATGCTCTGAATACTTTTCTTGATTTTGAAATTTTTCATTATTAATTCCCTTAATTTAAGTGGATTACCACTCTGAAAATTATTTTCCGATTTTAAGAAAATTGTAATATTTGGGTTCGTATTTAAATCCAACCTTTCCTCAAACCTGGCACACAATTCCATATCAGTTAATTTACATCTATATTTATTTAATGTTAAGTCTGTACTGGTAGTCTCTACCTCCATATTATTTTCTGGGTGAGAAAAATCACCCATTTTTTCTACCCTACTCCAACACTCTATTTTGTATTAATACACTAATTTGTGTAAGATTTAAAATTAAGAAAAATTTATCCAAAGTCAGATGAAAAGTTATACCAAATAACTTTCAAAAAAGAAGAAAAAACTTAATGAGGAACGATCTCACTAATTCGGATCCGCTTGAAAAAGTTGTCAATCAAACCATTCAACCTTCTTCAACCCAACAACCAAATAAAGGTAGTTCAGTTCAGTTCAGTACAGTGTTACCACTGTACATCTGGAGCCTTGGCTAGCACCTTATGCTCCGAAATGATTATTTACATTATTTTCTTCTAATAGGATGCAAGTATAGGTCTTGATTATTATGTAGACAACTGTAAGTTTTGTTAACTTATGCTTCAAAAGTAGTTGGTGAAACTAGTGTATTTTGGATCTATTACTTGGTATTTTAGAATCTATTGGTTGTTTTTAAAAATTCTTCGACTTTTTGAAAATGCTCTATTGTATCACAATTCGCTATTGATGAATAAGACCATTCACTATGATTAGAGATAAAAATTTTCAATGTTTTACGTTGCAATTGATATTTGTTGCAGGTTAAAATAAAATGTTCACTAGTTTCTGCTACATGGCAATCTGAACACAATGGGGAATCTGTTTGTTTAAAAAGAAAATAAATATCATTTAATGGTAATTTCTTTGCCCGCAGCTTATTAATTAAAACTTCTGTATTTCTATTTTTTGCTGCCTGTCTTTTCCATTTTTTAAGATGAGAAATATAACTATAATTTTTATGTCTCTTGCTCTTTTTCCATGTTTCTTCGTTTTCGCTTTTGTGTTGATTTTGGTAAAATGTATGTAGATCTTCCCAAGTAATCCAAGGAATAATATTCCAAGGATCTGGAGAGGCTTTAGCTAATTTATCTACTTCTTCATTAATTTCTATTCCCTTGTGAGCTGGTACCCAAATGAATGTAATTGATTGAGCTATTTGGAGACACTCGTGTAACGTTGAATTTAAATTTAATATTTTCGTACTGGATTTTCTGTTAATATTAAGGATACTTTTTAGAACTGATAAGCTGTCCGTCAGGATGACATAGTTTTCTGTTTCTGAAACCCAATTTTTTAACGCAGTCCATATGACAATAGCTTCCGCTGTAAAAATGGAAATCATTTCTTTCAGAATGTAATTTTGTCTAACTTTTTTCTTGGGGATTAAGATTCCTATTGATGTTTGATTAGTATTTTTAGAATCATCTGTTGCAATTATAATACTGTTATTAAAGTTTGACTGGATATAATCATTAAACATATTTTGTACTATGAGATTTGGAAGGTCTCTGTTTTGAAATGGCAGTTCATGAGTATAGATGCTAATTTTATGATTTTCATAGATTGGAGGAGGAGGAGTCCACTGAAGAATATCTACTTTAGAAATACATAGTTCTTGCAGCAGGTTGATTGACTTTTGAAAAATACTGATTTCTTTTTCTCTATGTCTATAAAAATTATTATTTATATCCCAAAATAACCTTGTATTTGGTGACCAGTCTTTTAATGCTATTTGTTTAATAATAAATTTTTGACAAAGGAAATTATGTCGATTATTGATACTGCCATTCATAGATCCCGCTCTTAATACATCTATCGGAGTGTTTCTTGGGAGACCTAGGGCTAAACGTAATGCAGCATTGTAAATTGGTTCTAGTTTTTGTCTATTGCTATTGCTTGAAAAGGAAAAAAGTTGACTTCCATAGTCAAAAATAGAATGGATTGTAGCATTAATAATATTTAAAAGAGTATCAGTTCTTGTTCCTATTTTAGGGGACGATAATGCTTTGATTGCATTTAAATATTTAAAACCTTTCTGTCGGAGGTAAATAATATGATTTTTCCAAGTGATATTGGGGTCGAAGATTATCCCTAGGATTTTAAGACACTTTAATTCGGGAATAGGTTTATCACTTATTTTAAGTATAGGAGGTATTGGACTTCTTTTTCTGGAAAAGTTGATTAAACTGCTTTTTTCTAGAGAGGTGGACAAATTCCATTTTTTACACCAGGCTGAAATATTGTTTAAAGATACTTGTAATTCGTCTATTGTTTTGTTCCAATTTGTGCCGCTATTATATAAGAATATGTCGTCTGCATAGACCAGAAGATGGCTGTCGTGTTGGATTTCAAAAATGTCTGCCATACAAATCATAAATAGGAAAGGGCTCAAAATGCAACCCTGAGGTACACCATAATTGTTTTTGCTGATTTTTGAAAAGTTGTTCCACCATTTAATTTGAATTGTTCTTTGATGTAAGAAATTTTGAACCCAACGTAGCAAATTACCTGAATATCCAACTTTTTTAAATTTAGAAATTAGACCACTTGGCCTCACTGAGTCATATGCTGATTTAATATCCAATGCTACAAGAATAAAGTATTCCTTACGTTCTCTAGCCAGTATAATATCATGTTGAAGTTGAAGAATCGTATTATATATATAATACTGCTTCTGTGGGGGTAAAAGCCATGATGATTTACTTGAAAATTTTTATTTTGAAAGCTGAAATCCAACATTCTGTGTAGGATCATTCTTTCTATTAATTTGGCAACTATTGAGGTAAGTGAAATTGGGCGATATGACGCTATTTCCTTGGGATTTTTGTGAGGTTTTATGAATGGGGTAAAATAATTGCGTGAGTCCAATCTTTTGGAATTTGACTAGAACAACTGTCATTAAAGGATTTCAGGAGAAGATTTATTGCTTTGATGGGGAGGTTGTTGATTGTTTGGAGAGAAATTTTATCATGCCCTGGACTGCTGTTTTTTTTTATGAGATATTGCTATTTTTAATTCTTTTAAAGAGAACGGTTTATTAATATCTTTACTATTGTCCGAAATAAAAATATTTTGGATGCTACTATTGTTTTGTTTTGCGTAATATTTTAAAAAACAATTTGCTTGGGATTGTTCGTTTGTTAGTATGATTCCATTATTCTCAATGATGTTAAATGAAGAATAGTTCGAAATTGTTCTATTTTTGATTATCCGGATTATTTTAAAAAGAATTTTAGGAGAAGAGATTTTTTCGCATGTCTTGTGCCAAAAGTTTTCTTTACAGGTTTTTATAGTTCGTTTAAGTTTTGCACTTATTTCTTTATATTTTATCCAGTCTTCTTCTTTAAAGTACTTTCTTGTTTTCTTTAGGAGTTTTCTTTTTTTTTTGCTCTTAAATACCCGCATGCTGCTGTCCACCATGGAGCTCTTGAATTGATCTGTTTTATTTCTGATTCCTGAGATAAGATTTGGGCTTTTCTAATTTCTTCTATAATATCTATATCTACTGTTTATATTTTGTTTAATTGCTTTGTATTGAATAATTAATTGTTCAACATTGTTTTCTCTAGAGTATTTGTTGTTATTGTTCTTTTGTTAATATGAAATAGTCACTTCCGCCATCGTGCCTTGGACCGACATATCATTCGTTATAGACCTGCATCCATTATTTTGACAGAACAGTGAACTTTATATCGATTTTAATAAATAAAGTCATTTCGATAATCAATCAATCTTTCCTCCAGACGTATTTAATTATTTGAACTATATTTCATGAATGGTGAAATCTCCAATATTAATTATCTATATGATGCTATTTTGATAAACTGGCAATAGTCCTTCAGTGACCTTTTATCGGTGGGATATAATAATACTTATTGATAAGGAGCTAAATAAAATTTCTAAGTCTTCATAATTTCTGCAAAGTATATTTTATTACTTCATATCTTTGTTTCTATTAATCCTCTCCTTCTCTTCTGATTTTCATCAATTCAGAATATATATTCTTATTAGGTGAAATTATCATCTTAAATATAACCAAATTTCTTGAATTAATGATAAAATGCTACTTTTGAAAAATTAGCGTGAATAAATATCAATCTTTCTTTGATTCATTTTCATTAGATTATATTAAATTTAAACGGAGAATATTATGTTACAGTAATTTAATGATCAAAAAGCGATTAAATTGATTTTTGAGAATAAGTACATATATTTATCTAAATTTTGCTGTTCTATACTCTAAGTATTTCTCTCACTACGATAGATTTTCAGTCTTTTGTATTTTTCATTAATTTTCTATTAATTCAGTTGTCATTTAATGCTGGTATTATATTGGATGCAATTTTTAATAAAATTCCATTGTGTTCATCAAGATAATTTTAAATTGTTGATTTATCATCACCGTTTAGTTTGTCGTAAAACGTTGTACAATTTGTTCCAATTTCATTTCAAATATGTGTTTATTTTCTTCAATTTAATTTAGTGTAAACTTTCTAAATTTCTATTTTCAGTTTGTTATTATAGATTATGACAAAGAATGAGTTTTGTGTCGAACTTTTCGACTGCTTCGTTTCTCTAAGATTTTGCTTATCCTTTATTAATTTAAATTTCAAACTACCCTCATTGATATTATTTTCTTTATGTTAACTAAATTTTCTCCCCAACCTTTATTTTTGTGTATTTATTCTTTACACTCGTTCAGAATAGTTTAAATGACCTTCCCGGCATTGCAATTCTACAATATTTATTTATAGACAATTTCCACCATTAGTGCATTAGCAGGTTTTCAGAAAAAGGCATCTATTGATACTCTTTCAGATCATTGCATCTATTTAGTTACTTTAGTATTGTTATTTTGTTGGTTTGTATCATCAGATTCTGTTTTTATTACCGTTGGATGTCAAAATTGTGATTATTATTTTCAGTTCAAATTTTATAATCTAATCTATTGTGTATTCATGTGTCTATTCCTGAAAATGTGTTGTACTTAAATAAGGATAATCTAAGTATTTACATCATTAATTTCTTTAATTTTAAAAACTTCTCTGGAAGTCACACTTCTATTGTGATATTATGATTTCTGAATTCTTGTTTTCTAATATGAATACTGTAGTTGTGAAATTTTCATTATTAATTCCTTTATTTAGATGGATTACCACTCTGAAGGTATTTTCAGTTATTATTGTAATATTTGAGTTCATATTAAATCAACCTTTCATAAACTACAGCCAACAATTTATCAGTTAATTTACGTCTATATTTATTTAAATGTGTTAAATCTGCTGGTAGAATCTCACCTTCATATTATTTTCTGGGTGAGAAAATCACCACTCTACCACAGCACTCATTTGTGATAATACACTAAACGTGGCAAGATTTAGGTAAAATTTCTACCACAGTAAGATGAGTTATGCTAAATAATAAAAGAAAAACTTAATGGCGATCTCTCTATTCAGCGGATCATGAAAGGTATCCGTCAAACCATTCAACTTCTTCCTTAACCAAGCAAATGAGTAGTAATTCATTAAAACATGATTACAAACACGTTAAAACCTTAGCATATATGTATATATCTCAGTCGAGCTTATCAAAGAGTGTTCAAAGAACACTGAATGTTCAGATGTCAGAAAATGAAGAATTCTTTCTTCAATTGTTGTCGTAGTCATACCTCTATATTATCCCACCAGTACTAAATTTGGATGTGTTGATTCGCAATAAATTACTACTTTTACAATCAATCTTATTTATTGACTTCTTGTTAAGAGATTACAAATACTGTTCGCTTTAAGAACAATAAATCACAGTGTAGGAGAATGAAGGATTCATCATGAACGGCAGGATCTTATCTGGATCTACGTTGGTAACCATGCT
>BMAO01014061.1:0-67164 GCA_019973975.1 Trichonephila clavata | reverse complement strand
ATTGGCACCATATGCTTCATTTCATGTAATGTCGCCAATAGGTTGCGATAATATGTAAGTACCATAGAAAATGACACTCCATTCAAACTAATTGGGATTATTAAATTGCCAATATTGTGATTTAAATTAGAATTTATGATACTTACATATAAGTGTCATCACAGCCAAATTGGGGCCATGCTCTAATCGCTCCTTGATATCAAAACAACAAAGATTCTGTGTTTTTGTTTTTATGCGAAAAAAAAATCAGTCAGATTTTGTTGGGATATAGTGTGATTTGTGCTTAGTACCAGTCTGGCTGTGGTGATGCTAATACGTAAGAACACGAAGGCTAATACGAATTTTTATTAACGTATGAAATTTTCTGACATTTTCTTTTTGTTCTGAGCTGTTTATTGTAGTTTCGTCAAAATTAGACTTTTATTTTTATATGTATTCAAGGTTTCTACTATATGTAAGGTTGCAAACTAATGTCATAATCTATACTAAAGATATAAAAGAAAGAGTTTGTGTGTTTACGCTATTCCGACCAAATTAAGCAACCCAGAAGTGTGAAATTTGGCACGTAGAAGCTGCAGATCCTTATGCTATTAACCTTGAAGAGTTTTTTTTTAAAATTCGCTTTAGATTTTTTAAATTTCAATTTTTAAGTGATTTTTCAGCTAAATGTAGATATGACGTCATCAAACATGTCAAGTATTAACTTTGCAAAAATGAATGTTTCGAGCAGTTTTTTGGGGGATTGTAGCACATTTTACAGTAAATATATTTATGCATGGTTGTATTTATTCGTTTTCTTACTCTTTGTGATGGAATTTTATTTGTTTTTCGAAAATTCTTTCTAAATTTTGTTTTACCGTTTGGCAACAATTGACTTTCGATGTGTTATAATGTATTTATCCTTTTCCGAAAATTCAAAATAGATAAAGGATATTATTTTTGTGCAGCTTTTTCAAACAAAATGGTCATGCTATTATGGTTGAAAATGGATATGGTGTACCGTTAAAGTGTTCTGTTATTCAGGTAATGATTTTGTTCTGAGGTTGGTTGGATTGTCGAATTGGAAACTTATTCCGCCGTGAGTGGGTGATACTAAAGCCTAGCCACCGCATTAAATTTATGTATCTGTGTAATTTTTGTTGATGATTATTTCTTTTTTTACTTTTGTGGTTTGTAATAATGTATGTTGATTGAATAATGGAACAACTACCGAGCTTGCAAGGCCCTTTCTATTGTTCTGGCCACTTTCAAAGATATTTACTTTCCGTAAAATGTTTTATTTCATTTTATGCTCCTGATTCATGCCAGCTGAACTATGATTATCAATAAAACCTGATTACACTCTCTAAACCTTTTTGCTGTATCTGAAAAAGTTTGCTTTCCCCATGTTGTTCATTATTTTTGTTACTTTTAAAGAATCAACAATGCAGAAAACATTTGTATGTATTTTGGTACTAAACAGTTGTAAGGGCCTTGGGTTTGTGTGGTTGCTTTTCCTTATTCTCGCTAACTTGAATGTTGGTGGTATTATCAATCTACTGATGCATTTGCGTTACTATTCATCTGATGTTGATATCACAGCAACAGAAGGTAGTTGTGGCCCCAAAGTAAGTAAAACTTGGAACTAAAACATCGACTGAATATTAGTACACTTTAACGGTATGTCTTGCCTACTTCCATCCTAATAGCTTATATCAGTACATTTCAGCAGTACTTCTTGCCTACTTCCAACTGCATAGCATGACCATTTGGTTAAAAAAATAAGTATGATCACAACCTATTGGCAGCATTATATGAAACAAATCATATGGCACACATAGGAAGACGACACATAGGAAATCGTGGTTGCCAACTTAGTGAGTTATTAATAGAGTTGGCAGTTGTTGTAATTATACATAAGTACCAAAAAATCTTCCTATGACATTTCAATTCTTACAAATTGTCACAACCTATTATTATTATTACAACATTACATGAAATGAAGCACATGGTTGCCAATTGAGTCCATATAACACATTTGAAATCAGCGTTGCCAACTTGGCGAGTTATTTTGAATGTTGGCATTGGTGCGATAAAAGGTTAGCACCAACATTTCCTTCCATTGAAAAAGAAAAAGGGTACTGCTTTTCCTGATACTTACGTATTAGAGTCAAAGCGGCACTTTTTTCACCAATTTGACTTTTTCTTCATATAAAACATATAAGAATCTGTTGTTTTGATATTGTGGTGCAAATTTTGTTGCGGTTACTCCAATATGTACCCTTTTCCTTCTATTGGCAAATTCCATGTTTTTCAATTGTAACAAAAAAGTAGAAAAATGTAACTAAAGAAAAGGACATTCATTTCTAACTAATAGGGATTAACTGATTGTTAATGTTGTGATTTAAATTAGAATTTCTATTTACATATAAGATTTTTTGACATGCTTTTTTTGTTCTGAGCTGCTTATGGTAGTTTCTTCAAAATCAAACATTAATTTATCTATTTAAAGTAGCTTTTTGGTTTGGATTAATATTATAATTACTATATGTAAGGGTACTTTGATATGTATTTATTTTATTTCTTTTATCAATTTTAAATATTTAAGATTTTATGAAATGTGTGTGTGTGTGTGTGTGTTTTGTTGTTGTTGTTCAAAACTGAGTTTTTAAGCAGAACAATAATTTGTGATGCTATTTATAAACAGAATCTTAGATCATGATTACCTATTCATGATACAAATATCAAAGGGGTATTTTTTTACAATCAATGAAACTACACCTTCACTTCTCGCCTGTCTTTATATTCTCACGTCATGTCCATTTGTTTGTAAAAAAACATTTTTGTTCGAAAAACTATCAACGGACACGGAAACTATGGATGTCATTAAATGCTCATCAAAGTAATTTTCCTTCTGCCAAATCTGTTCTTCACTGATTACATACATACACATGTATTGCATACATTTTTTACGTATAAATGTTTCATGTTTTACATATCCATGCCATTTTCTGTCGTTGAAAATAAAGATTATTGCTATTCTTCCTTCACCGGCATATTCAATGTTTTCTTCATTGTAGAAAAATATTGCTTAAAATATAACAGAAAGAAAATGACACCAAATTCAAATTAATTGCTGTTAACATGTTGGTAATATTGTGAAGATAATGCTTCCTATTTATGAGAAACCTGAATGTACAATGTTTTTTTTAGTGTCACTGTTTTTTGCCTTATGGTCCCTATGACCGATAAGAACTCGTCTTTGTTTTAAATGAAAAAAAATCAGAATTTTTTTTTTTAACAAAAAGGGGGCTATTCGCTGAAACTATGATGAGATGCACCCTTTGAACAGATTTTTCATCATGACTTAACTTTGCTTCTGACAATCTTGCAAACCAGAAAACTGCATCATTTGTAATGGTTAATTTTTTAGCAACATGGTTTATTATTTGTTTCATTTAATACTGTTGTTGGTTCTGGGCTATTTCAATGGGGACCTGTTTTATCTGTTTTAGGTAGATTTTTTGGTTTTAGTTCATACTAATTAATTTTTTTTAGTACTGAATTACATTTAATACTCTATATTAAATGTTTTACAGAGATGTTAGATAGCATTGCACCCATACCTCATATAATACTAATTTAATTTTTTTTCAGTTGAAAGTTTCCTAATGTTTCTTATTTATGATAGCATTTAGTGAGAATCATTTTATCATCATTAATTTTTTCTTTCGGTTTATCTATTTGCAAGTTATTTCACCCATAGTTCCCATAGCAGAAACTTAGTACTGCTATCACATTTCTAATAATTTTTATTTATATTTGCATTCATTCATATCTCTTTACTCTTTAGCATGCTAATTTTCTCTCTTACATTGAAATATTTGTTTTTGTTAAATTATTTATTTTTAGGCCAAATTGCAATTTGTTTAAAATTATTTATAATGTGAACATTCATTTGAAAATTTTTTTTTTTAAATTTTTGGTTATACTACTTAATACAGGGTTTTACCCTCCCTAAAAAAATATTTTGATTGTTATAATAGATGAATTTTGGTTTTTAAAACTTAATCCGTGCGAAGAACGGGCATTTCAGCTAGTCTATACTAATAAAAGAAAGAGTTTGTGTGTTTCAGCTGTTCCGGCGAAATTAAGCAATTCAGAAGTATGAAACTTGGCATGTAGAAGCTATAGGTCGTTATGCTATTAACCTCGAAGAGTTTTTTTCGAAATTCACTTTAGATTTTTTTAAAATTCAATTTTTATGTGATTTTTCAGTTAAATGGAGATATGACGTCATCAGCCATGCCAAGTCTTTAACTTTGCGAAAATTAATGTTTCGAGCTGTTTGGGGGGAAATTTTAGCACATTTTATAGTAAATTTACTTATTTATGGTTGTATTTATTCGTTTTTTTAACTCTTAGTGGAGGAATTACATTTGTTCTTCGAAAAAATCATCCTAAAAAAATGTTTTTTCTAAATTTTGTTTTTCTGATTGGCAACACTAATTTGATAACAGTCGATAACAGTTGGAAAATGCATTGGTTTTCTAGCTAAGCCTATTATGTATTTTTTCAATAACTAAATTAAATTCGTTTAATATACACTTTTGTTTTGCTTATATTTGAATGATTATTCCGAACCATTTCTGGGTTTAGATTTAATTTTGTTGTTTCTTTTTCAGCTTAAAAATTTCTGATTTGTGTGTAGTCAATTGTATTTCAATTGTAATTTCTGTTTTGGCTTAAGGCAGCGTCACATTTATTATTCTTTTTTTATTTTGTCCTTTACATGTATTCATTTGATTCTTCTGTATTGTTTCTGGTTTTTGATTAAACTTTGTCATTTATCTTCCCGAATTTCTGTTTTTTTTTTTGTTTTTTTGTTTTCTTTTGTGGTCAGAGGTTTCATGTTATAATTTTTTATTTTTTACAATAATTCCAAATTGAATTGAAGTGCCACGTTTATTTTATGAACTACCATTAGAGGTAATTATTTTCAATTGTTAATGTTGATTAATATGTTGCTCTAAACAATGACCCAAGTATGCGAGCTGTTGAATTTTAGGTATGATACATTCCCTTGCCAAGTTGTCCCAAATGATGGTGATGGCTCCTGTCTCTTCAGTTCAATTCCTTATTTGTTGTGTGCAATCCAGTATTATTGTTCGATGGGCTGTTCATTTATTATCAACAACTGGAATAGATTTAAGGTATTTACACTTGATCATGAATTGAACAACTATTCATCTGACGAAGCGTATAAAACTGCCATATTGAACCCTAGGACTTACTGCTCCGCTTCTGAGTTACAGGCTGTCTGAACTCTGTTCTTTCGGTTTCCAGATTTTTCATAAGGGCTTTGCTTTATTTTGGTGAGAATTTTCAAACTGTGTTAAAAACATGAGGTTCAGTGGTAAAAACTTGGAGTGGTGGACACTTTGATGCCTATGTGTTTGTTTCTTATAATGAATCGAAATTTTTGAAAGCAACACTTAAGTCATCAGAAATTCTTAAGCTGGGAAAGAAATGACTATATTAAATCTAAAACCAGAAACAGTACAGAAGAATCAAATGTATACACATAAAGGTCAAAATGAAAATAGAATAATAAACCTGACACAGCCTTAAATCAAAATAGGTACTACAATATGAATACAATTGACTACATACAAAATAAATCAAAAATTTTTAAGCTGAAAAGAAATGACAGAATTAAATCTATACCCAGAAATGGTTCGGAATAATCATACCAAAAATAAGGTAAAACAATGTATATTAAACTAATTTAGTTATTGAAAAAATATATAACATGTTTAGCTGGAAGACCCATTCATCTTCCTATCAGAATACAGTCTTAACCGTTTGGGTCCTAAGCAGTAATAACAAAAATTCTTGCGTGTTTTTATATTTAAAAAAAAAAATTAGTCAGATTTTGGTGTATATAGCGTGATTTGCTTAGTGCCAATTTGGCTGTGGTGATGCTAATACGTAAGAATACAAAGGCCAATATAAATTTTTATTTATATATGAGGTTTTCTTTTTGTTAAACTGAAATTATTGATACTATCAATATACAGTTGTACTTAGGCTATGTATAGCGTGAAACTAAGTCATCACCTGAATATCAGTACATTTCAGCGGTACTTCCAACTGCATAGCATGACCATTTGTCAAAAAAATAAGTATTTATGTATTATCGCAACCTATGATGGCATTATATGAAACGAAACACATGGTTGCCAATTCAGTGCGGACAACACATAAGAAATCACAGTTGTCAACTTGACGAGTTATTAATAGAGTTGGCAATTGTTGCAATATAATACATAAGTACCAAAAAATCTTCCTATGATATTTCAGTTCTTACATATTATCGCAACCTATTAGAGACATTACATGAAACAAAACACATAGTTGCCAATTTAATGTATACAACACGTGAAATCAGCGTTGCCAACTTGGCGAGTAATTTTGAACAGTGGCATTGGTCAATAAAATCTTAAGTAAGTACATTTCCTTCTGTTGCAAAAGGGTACTGCTTTTCCTGATACTAACGTATTAGAGTCACCGCAGTCAAAGTGGCTCTTTTTTTTACCAAAATTTGATTTTTTCCATATAAGACACATAAGAATCTGTTATTTTGATATTGTGGTGCAAATTTCGCTGTGATAACGCCAATACATAAGTACCATTTTCCTTTATTGGCAGGTTCCATATTTTTCCATTGTAACATAAAAAAGTAGAAAATGACACTCAATTCAAACTAATTGAGATCAACAGATTGTCAATATTGGGATTTTAAGTTAGAATTTCTATTCACATATGAGATTTTGCTTATGGTAGTTTCATCAATCTTTGTTTATCTTTTGGTTTGAATTAATATTATAATTTCTATACTATGTGCAAGGTTACTTTTATATTTATTTGTTTCTTTTATTTCAATTTTAAATATTTAAGATTTTCTGTTATGTGTTTTTTTGTTGTTGTTCAAAACTGTTTATGGCAATTTTATCAATATTAAGGCTTACTTTTTCTGTTTTCGATAACATTTTAACTTAAATGATGTTATAATTCCTATCTCAGTGTCACAGTTTTATTTTTCTGAACTATCCTTTTCTTGCGTATCATTGTTGGTACCATAATTATGTGATACAAAGACTCAAAAGTCCATTTTTCAGCCAAACAATAATTTGTGAGACCTTTTATAAACAGAATCATAGATCATGATTACCTACTCATGACACAAATATCAAAGTTTTTTTTTTTTTTTTTTTTTTTTTTTTTTACAATCAATGAAACTACACCTTCATTTCTTACCAGAATTTTTTTTTGTCATGTCCATTTGTTCACAAAAAAAAAAAAAAAAAAAAAAAAAAAAAAAAAAAAAAAAAACATATGTTAGAGAAAAATTATGGATGAACACGGAAACTATGGATGCGATTAAATGCTCAAAGTAATTTTCCTTCTGACAATCAGTTCTTCATACTGATTGTATATATACACATGCATTGTATACATTTTTTACATATAAATGTTACATGTTTTACATATCTATGCCAATTTCTGTCGTTGAAGATAAATATTCATCCTTCCTAATAATAATTCTTCCTTCATCGGCATATTCAATATCTTTGTTCAATGAAGAAAATATTGCTCAGATTTTGTATAACGGAAAGAAAATGACACTGAATTCAAACTAATTGCTATTAACATGTTGGTAATATCGTGAAGATAATGCTTCCTATTTACGAGAAACCAGAATGTACCATGTTTTTTTGTGTATCGCTGTTTTTTACCTTTTGGTCCCTATGACCGAAAGGAACTCATTTTTGTTTTAAATGAAAAAAAATCATAAATTTTCTTTTTTACAAAAAGCTGTTTGCTGAAACTATAAAAAGGTGACCTTGAAATAATATTTTCTTTTGAATTCCATTTTGACCAGATTTTTCGTCATGCGTCTTTGCTTCTGGCAATCTTGCAAATCAGAAAACTGTTTCATTTGTGATCGTAAAAATGTTTGCGCAGAAAAAGGATGCACCTTGAAAAGATTTTCTCATATTTCCCTCTGGATTTCTTTAAAATTCAGTGTTGAAATGATTTTACGTCTCATGCTATCATGGTTTAACGTTGCTTCTGATAATCTGTTCCTCACAGTTTCTTGGAGATCATATGCATATTTTATGTTATACCTGTCCATATACGATACGTATATTTCAATTGTCGTTGTAGTTATTTATCATTGTATGTGCTCATTTTTTGCTCTTTGCAATCAAATTATAGTTTTTAATAGAAATATTGCAAAAAAGTATTGTTTCAATAATTAATTTTTTAGCAAACATGGTTCCTTATTTGTTTCATTCAGTACTGTTGTTGGTTCTGAACTATTTCAATGGGGACCTGTTTTAGGTAGATTTTGATTTTAGTTCATACTAATTAAATGTTTTTAGTATTGAATTACATCTAATACTGTATATTAGATGTATTACGGAGATGTTAGATAGTATTATATGAGGTACGGGTGCAATGCTAATTTAATTTTTTTCGGTAGAAGGCTTCCTAATATTTCTTATTTATGATAGCATTTAGTGAATCAGTTTATCATCAATTTTTTCTTTCAGTTCATCTATCGCAGGTTATTTCACCCATAGCAGAAACTTACTACTGCTATCACTTTTCTGTAATTTTTATTTATTTTTGCATTCATTCATATCTATTTACTCTTTAGCTTGATAATTTTCTCTCTTACATTGAAATATTTTTTTTTGTTTAATTATTATTTACTTTGAGGCCAAATTGCAATTTGCTTAAAATTATTTCTAATGTGAACATTCATTTGAAATTTTTTTTTTTTTAATTTTTGGTTATACTACTTTTTATACAGAGTTTTACCCTCACTAAAAATATTATAATCCTATAATAGATAAATTTTTTTGTTTTTAAAACTTAACCCGTGCGAAGAACGGGCATTTCAGCTAGTGTAAAATAATAGTTCCCTAGCGAATATCAATGTTAACTCGTATAATTATCACACAAAAGAGTTGCCTTATAATTTCTTACACTTGGCTTTTATGCATCGATGTTTTGTTCGTGTTTCAAGTATGTGTTAAGAGTACGATTGATGCAGTGTGAAAGTTTAGAGAGAAGAATACCAGAGCACAGGTGTCTCTTGAATGTGGTCCGAGATTACGAGATCCGTTGCCAATACTTGCTTTAGAATGCGACATTAATTATCATCCAACCAATCAATTCGTGCACATTTCAAACAGCATTTATAATTTGGATTTTTGTCAATTTAAATAACAAAAGCACTTTTTTTTCTCTTAAGACTTTGAAAACTGAAACTATAAACATACCATTTATGCATCTTGTGATACATTTTTAACCCTAATGGAAGAATTATATTATGGGAACTAGAAAAACGCACTGAACGTTATATAATACTTATCGAGCACTATTTGAATGCCTCTTCATAAAATTGTAAAGGGGGGAAAATAGATATTAATTCACACACATGTGAATATAGTTATATGTTTATATATTGACATTGTTTTACTAAAAATAAATATCTTAAAAACTCTTTTTGGTGTTATTTTTTACATTACCAAGTATTGTTAACTTCGTAAAAATTTCAGGAATCCTTTAAGAGTAAAAGTGAAAAGTTGTGCGTCTAATATTAAATTTTGAATGTCATGAGCGAAGAATCTGTATAGATATTTTTTCGATTTATTCCTATAAAACATGTTGATAATAATGATTTCCTCTGGAAAAAAATGTTTTCAAGGATTCTGTTATTTTATTTAATGTATATCAGTAGCGTTCACAAGGGGGGTGTCCTAGAGGTCCAGAACCCCCCCCCCAAAGCCCGTGAGTTTTTTTCGATTGATGATAATCCTATATATATATAAACGTAGAATTTTTTAAGTATTTGTAATTAACAATTTATTTTATTAATTAATGCTAATTATTAATTCAATGATTTATTTTTTACTGCTTTTTGTTAAGAAAATCAACAAAATCAGAAGAATCAATTGGTGTTGTCTTGAGGTATGATATGAGTTGGGGGACTTTCGACCGTGGACCCCCACCCTTCCCCCCTTGAAAATGTTTTGTGTGCGCTACTGATGTATATATATGCCTAGATTATTTACCGTATATATTCTCTGCCCCCTAAAGAGTTTCAAATGTTAACAGTACTGTTAAATATTCTTTAGCTTGGCGTATTTAAAAATCTGTCTTAAAATAACAAAAACTGTACTATGAACGTTAGAAATGTGATGAAAACAACAGCAAATGTGTAAATTTTTTAATTTCGGTGTAAATGTCATTACTGAAATGCTTTTTATATTAATTCATTCAGAAAAGCGGTAGTCAGATTGTTCTATTTTTGAGGACCTTATTTGAGAATCTAAACAGCCAAATTGGATCACTGAGTCTCAACATTAAATACTAACTTAAATATTGTCAGAAATGCAAATGCACAGGAAAATTATATATCGATAGAATCACTTTTAAAGAAACCGTATCGATATAAAAGGCTATAGAACAATTGTAGAAGAGAAAAAATTTTACGGTAAAAAATATCTTTTCACTTCGGGTTTATTATTTTAAGAATGTATGTCACAAAAATTAAAGTTTCAATTCCAGTTCCTTTTTTTGCATAAGTATACTTAAATGAAAATATTAGTAATGAAAATAACAAGAGTGTAACAAAATTATATAATTAATATTATGAACTTTCATAAAACGTCCTATTTTAGACATCTACTATGAGAAATTACTAATTCTTAGGAATATCATAATGTAAACAAAAATAATAAGAAATTTAGACAGTTGCACAATTATTATAAATCATGATAATATAATTTCTATTCATCACTATTTTCCCTAAAATACATTTTTAATTCTGTTTTGATTAGATTTCTTGGCTTATTACAAGATTTCCACTAAAAAAATACTCAATTTTTGCTAGATATTGTTTGCTTCTCAAACCGGAAGAGCGAATTTAATTTCTTATAATAAAAATTTTATAAAAATTGTGGTCTTTCTCATTTAAAAAAAAATGGGACTCAATTCCTGACTGGAAGATGACAGAGAATCAAATAAAAATAATAAATATCGGATTGACTAGACAGCAGTAATTAGTCGATAAAACAACTGAAAACCAATAAGGATCTTTTTTTGTTAATTTCTAGAAAAGCAAATGACTCCAAGGGAAATGCAGTTCCCTTTATGACTTTGTTAATACCATTGTAATAAGGAACCGATTTATACATCGTAATGAGTTTTACAACTAGGTACTTTTTAAGTTAAGAGACCAAATCTATTAAATCAAAGTAATGAAAATAAATCATCCATTATTTCAAAATTTTAAATTTTTTTCTTCGTTTTTCTAAAATTACTTTGTACTTTGGATTCTTTTCTTCCAATGAAAATTTAGTTATTCAAAATATTTCTTTACAACAAATTTTTATTTAAATTACAGTTCTAAGTGTTCTTCGTATCCTTAAGGGAGTGAGCCAGATAATGAAATGATCAATTGAGCCAAATTATAAAAACAATACTCATAACGCTGAGTAGAAATCGCTTTGAACGTCATTCACATGAAACAATAATACTTGCTCAACAACACATTTATTTTCATTGGAATAGGGAATTTTACAAAAAGAAAAGAAAAGAAGAAATTAAAGATAAACCATTGTCATATAAGTCACCCAACTGAGTTTCACGTTAAGCCGAAGACGGGTTTAAAAAAGGTAACTGAAATTTTGGTGGGGATACATCGCTGTCAGATCTTTTGTTTTCTTCAGCATCTTATAATCAAATGACGAAAGAATTTATTTTTCCAAATAAATTGGAGGGCTCTTAGTAATAGTAGAGCCCTTTGGATTCTCTACCCAATTCACCTTATGGACACTGGCGTAGCTAGTCTTGAGTCGGCGCTGTATTAAATTTCAGTGGAGGCTCTTTTTTGGGGAGCGACGGCTCTTAACATTTCATAATTTTTTACTTTCGCATGCATATCATTGAGACAGAAGTATAGCTACGCCCTTGCTTATGGGTAAAGCGGGCTTTCTCATTGTTTTAGATAAGCTCGTACCCATTTGATTTTTATTTATTATCAGTTTGATAATTACAAAATATCAAGCAGCCTTTTTCCCTTCAATACAACTTTGTTTTGTAAAGCTGATTAATTTTGAAATTTTTGACTTATGAAAAAAGAAAGGGTAAAAGTCTCCTTATAAATAACTCATTCGTCCTTAAATTTTTCCTCATGAAAATCTGTAAGTAATGAAATATATTATTTAAAACAGACAAAACCCCTCTTTATACTGAATATAATGTATGTTTAAGTACCAGATGAAGCTTACTGCGTTATTTCTGCTTAATCATCATTTCGTGTCTTCACTAACAATAAGCATTTAAAAAGTAAATAAGAAATAGTGGAATGTAAATGAAATACGCTTAATAATCCTCAGCAAAAGAAATATTGTTTTTACTGTCTTCAATCGTCATTAGTCTGTAATTATCGAAAAATTAGAGTGAACATGAGTACTGATTACTATCATTGGAAATCCTACGGGGAAAAAAAGTCTGAGTTAAGAGCAAATCGCGCACACGATGAAATACCGCCAAAGCTCTCGACGTTTAAAAAAAAATCTTTAAATCGTGGCGAGGAGGCATACTGGTACAAACGGTATACCATACGTGGGCCTCCCTAGTTACGGTCATAGACAATTATAATTCTCCTTACACGATGCAATTTCCTTTACCTTCCCAGTACATAACCGGATAGATCAATATCTTCAAGTTCCAAGACGGGGGGGGGGGGGGGATAGACGAGATAGAACTAGAGAGAATATAAAAAAAAACCTGCAGCACCTGAGGGAACTCAGCGATGATTTCTTGTGTACACAGTTCGTAAAAGGAAAAACTTAATGATAACTCGTTTATGAGTAGCCGAAACTCCCTTTCGAAGCATCAAACAAAACCTTGATGAGTACCTGTGAGTCAAAATGACTTTACTGACAGAATTATCACGGTCCCTTTATTGCAGAGAATAAAGAAAGAATAGCAAGGTAAATGGTTCCCCTTCTGAAACAATAAACTTTATGGCTGAGTCTTTTCAGTTTCATTGTTACTGGGATATGTTCTTGTCCTTAGGGAAGGCCGTTTATTTTAGAATTTATTATATCGTATGGATTTGTGTGTGTGTGTGTGTTACGGTGGTCACAAATTATTTTGGTGGCAAGTTCATTCGAAGTTAATCAATCAGAGAGTGGCTTCGAAGAAGATATTTAGACGATTAATGCAGAGTTTAAATACAGGTCTTCAATTTATACAAAGGTCAGTTTTTAACCAAGGATATACGATTTGATGCTTCAGGATCAACAGTTTTATTGTCATTCTTAACACATGAGGGTTAATGAGATTGAATCGATTAACATAATCATAAGAAAAAAATTAATAAGCTGGTGTGTGGATACTTCATTTATGTTATTCTATAATAATTTTTAAAAGCTTTTACTTACATAATACGTATTTGCTTAAGCAGTTGGTTGCTTATTCTGAGAAAATAAAATTTTATTGTAAAAGTTTAAAATGGCGCATCTGGTACTAAGCATTTCTTTAAAATTTCAAGATTAATAGTAAAGTAGAAACGATTTTCATTAGTAAAGAAGCAGATTGTTTAAAATTCAATTAGAAGAAAGACTATATGACTGTTGACATAGAAAAAAATTAATTAAAACATTGTAAATGTCCCCCCCCCCTTATTCCCACAAAAAACTGAATCGCAAGGTTCTTTTAATGTTGATTTCAGATCACTGCTAAAAATATGTTTTAAATCTTGCGAACTTTTTTTCTCCAGGCTTTGACAGAAACGCAACAGCTGTGTGCGATGATAAAGTTAAAAAAAACATGTCTATAATAATAAATGTGAGTTCGTTGTACGATTGATAAAATATAATTTAACAGGAAAAAAAAGCGTTTGAAAACAATCTATTTCACATTTAAAGAAAACACAAATGTTTGTGAAATGTTTCGCATGGTATTTCACAAACATAGAATAATAATTATTCGAGATTCTCTCAGCTGACTGAACCAAGCGTGAAAAACAGCAAAACTTTAAACACTTTTCTTAAAAAATGGGCATTCTTTTCCACATTTGTAACGAAGTTTAATAAAGAAATGGCGATAAACCTCAAAAAACATATTCTGTTATTATCAATGGTATCTTTTGATTTGACAAAGTGAAATTTTGGAACAAAAATGTGGTTAAGTGGGTCATAAAAAACTAGATAGTGCGATGTCGAGGTTTCAGAGATAATGACTATATCAATTGAGCTTAATGATAGGAACAAGATTTTTAATTTTTTGTTGAAAATATATCTTAAGATTCTTAATTTTATATATTTATCTAAGTGATTTTTCCATTTACGTTAAATCCCTGAATTAGCCTAAGTGCAGAAACCACTTCAGTTTCAAGAGGTGAAAGTATTCTAAAAGGTTTCCACTGAACAAATTGTTTCTTGAGAGCAATTCTAATATGTAAGTGATTCTTACCAAAAGTTCCAAGTAACGCGCCAGAGCAAAAATAAAGACATCTTAATGTAAAATGTGAATAACCTTGATATAGAAAATGGATTTTAACAGCTAATTGATTCAGAAACAAATTACATATTTATAACTTTCAGAATTTTTTTTAGATTTGTATTGATTATTGAGATTCTGGTAAAAAGTAAAATATAAAAGATTTCAAAATTCTGACGTATAATTTTGACGAAGAAAAAAAAAATCTTTAAATTCTTTTTAATGAGTTGTAGAGAGAAAATGAATGTTTTGTATTTTATATAAGCAAAGAAAAAATGTTCGCATTAAAATTCCAAAACTGTAAACTTTAGAATGCAAATTCACCGTAGTATCTTGCAGAATTTCTACATGCCTAATTATATATACACCATTACTTTTACACATTTCACAAAATATATATACTAGGCTGATTCGAAAAAAAGTTTTCTTTCCTTTTTTAATCACAATACCTAGATATATACTTACTTACACTCATCTTTTAAGTTAAAATGCACTAAACTTTTTCCAATAAAAAAAAAATATTTTCCATTAGCACATCGTATTTGAAATTTTGAAAAAATGGAGACGCTTTTCTGCTTTTTGTCATCTTTTTTTATAATTATTTAAATTATCATAGTCACAATGTTATTGTTCTAAAACTCAAGTTTGGGATAAGGTGATTGAGGAAAAGATTAATACCTGTAAATTCAAATAATGTATTGTGTTTATGCAGAAAACACATTTTTTGTTGTTGTAAAATTATTAATAGTTGGTAATTTTATTTGCAACGTTAATATACCTCCTCCTTAATAAACAGAACTTAATAAATGGCGAAGGCATTTTATATTTTGAATATTTTAACATTACATGTGGACCACTGGCGTAGTCCTCCACATGGCTCCTGAGTGGGCCCTGTATCAAAATTTCTTGGAAACCCTTTTGGGGGCACCTTAACATGTTACGTCTTTTTTGCTTTCATATGTTGGGGCCCCTGCAGCTCGGAGCACCGTATCATTGATACGGGGGTAGCTACACCCCCGATTTTGACCTATTGTTAAATTTAGTTTATAAAATTATCCCTTGTTTTGATTCAAATAATGCAGTTTAAAGTAAGATTTTTCAGAAATTTCGGGAATGCTTCTTTTTAGCAGAAGATGAAGTACCATTTAGTTCTACTGGTAAATAGTACGTCATACTTCAATAGTTTGCCGTCATAATCTCTTGGTTTTGAAATTTTAAACTTTTCTAAAAGTAATTGCTGATTGTTTTAATACTGAAGCATAAATTTATAGATTGCTGTGCGAGGGAAAACTTTCATCCATTTTGAAGTCAAACATTTGAGTAATGCGCTCTGTCTATTGATGCATTTACCTTCGATTCATTTCAATCTGGAGAAAGATTAGACTACGACAGTGATTCTCAAACTGTGGGGTGCCCCTGGGGGGGGCGGGATAATCCTACGGGGGGGGGGCGAGAATATCGAAAAGTCGAAAGTAAAAGATTATTTTAAGAAATTATTAATTTACTGGAAGGAAGCAAAACAAAATACATACAACAAAAATTAAAATGGACGGTGCATGTTTTTATTGCAATCTGTTCCAATTTAAAAATTAGAAAGGAAAAGTAACATAATACTCTCTTATTCTATTCCTTAATAAAAGTAACTTACTTATATATAAAATATCTCTTACTTCAAAGTAACATATGCAAAATTGAATACTTATCCTGATAATTTGTATGGTTTATAATTAAGGTCGTATTGTAGCTTTAGCGTCCAAGTATATTATTATTGCATTCAACAATTATTGTATGGAGGACGGGGGAGGAAAATTATGATTGAAAGTTGGGTCGCAAATACTGGAAGTTTGAGACTACGAGGCTTCTCTGCGGCACATTACAGATCACAAATCCTAACACTGAGCTTTTAGTGACTCCAAAAATTAATATTAAGTAGCATTTTGTAAAACAAAATAATATTGCTGTGCAATTATGAAAAGAAATAAATGTTTAAATTAATAAATTCTCATAGGAAGTTGTTTTAATATTACATATTGTAAACTATGGATTTAAAAAAAAATGTTTCGTAGTAAATTGAAATGCTTTATCATTATTTACAATTTCGTTCTTAAAATGAAATATTTATTTATATAACTGCGTAGACAATTAAGTGTGTTTGCCTTGCTTCAATTTTTTTTATTGTATATCTATTTTATTCAACTACAATAGATGCATCAACCCGATAGGAGATTTCGGTAGATCTGAACGATTACGGAAACGATTTCAAAGCACGTGCCGTAGACCAATTGGAAAATCCGGTTTATCACAAGCTGCGCCGATGCTAAGCCCATACGCCGGTAATTTAACGGGGCGAGTTGTTTCTGACACAAATCCCTGGATATCAAAATATGAGTGAATGAGAAACTCTTTGGATTATGAAGAGAGTTCAAGTCACCAATTAAGTGTAAATTATATCTAACCTTAAAAATTCAACATCAAAAACGGAAAAGTTTACAATAAATATAATTAAACTTAACAGTTAAGTAATGTTAAACTACAATCTCTCTAGTGTTAAAATTTTATTCGCGTAATATTCCACTTTGGACTAAATTATTTTTAGTATTTTGGAGCAAAAACTTGATTTGAGCAGTAATTTATTGAATTTTTATAACTATTAAAATTGGTAGAACAGTCCTTTTAAATGGTTTTTTTTTAAAGTAATTGATAAAACTTTAGATCGGACAATACTTGGCAATCTTGCTTTTTGTTTAAAGGCAACAAAATGGCCTTATTTTTAGTCTCGCGATAGTTCTTTTTCTAGCCAATATACCGAAATTTTAAAGAAAAACAATCAGACAGAGCTAATCTTAATTAAAACGGTATGTTTAACCCGATCGTAAAAGGTCGGTGGTTAAAATTTTTATTTTAAATGTATGCTGAAAAAAACCATTTCGAAAGGTTTATTTAACACAAAATTGATTTAACCAGACTCAAAAGCAAGAAAGATGTTGAATTTTTTGACGTTAAATAAACACAGTAGACTAACGAATGGAAACTGGAAATAATTGGAGTACGGGATTTATTCAGAATACTGGACCCTAAACTCCTATAATCTTCAATCACGCTTCAACTGTTATATCCTTAAAGATACCAATAAGCAAGAATTTAAAACCAGAAAAAGCAAAAGGTTAAGATGAATGTTGAACTTTTTTTTAAATTGCTTCATAAATTGC
Source organism: Trichonephila clavata (assembly GCA_019973975.1). Classification (NCBI taxonomy): domain Eukaryota; kingdom Metazoa; phylum Arthropoda; class Arachnida; order Araneae; family Nephilidae; genus Trichonephila; species Trichonephila clavata. The sequence continues at coordinate 49,384 of BMAO01014061.1, read as the reverse complement.
TCTCTAAGTAAACTTACCTGATCGTGTTCTGTAATTTAAAAAGTAAATAATGTAAAGCAGGATGCTAAGGTTTACAATAAGTTAGCAAACATTGGCTTTTCAACGCGTTAAGTTTGGTAAAAAGGAAGAAAAATCAAATTGCCTTTCGTTAAGTACAAAATAAAATGAAAAAATAAGATTTGCTGCTTCGTAGAAATTTTGCTAACTCCATTAATATTTTCAATGGCGAAATTCTGTTTAGGTGCATTCAAAGCGTTGAGTTAAATTAGGAAAAATATTATTTTATACAAAAAGATATTGGACTTTTAGAATAACTTATTGAATTCTTCGCATGGTTAATTTAAGCCTTTTTAAAACGTTTTATTTTATTTTATTAAAACAATGTGGTTGTTTAAAAAATAACTAATTCAAATATCCTCCCATCCTCTTTAATAAGGGATTTATATGAATAATTGTAGCAAATCATAAATATTTCAATCATGGCAGAGTAAGAAAAAAAAGAGCTAAAAAGTAGAAGGTTGAGAATGATTTCAAAGCTTTTTTTCATTTCTGAAGAATATAACAGTAATTTACAAAAGCAGAAGTTATGCTTCCTGGGCTCATGAATGCAATGAATTAACAGATAGATTTTTAAACTTAAGTTGATAGCAAGTGTTAATACTAAATTAAAACTGTAATTATTAATATTAAAGTAACATATTGATCGAAGCTCAGTGGCTGAGAGATAGGGTTTCGCGCTTCCATGTGACAGGTCCGGGGTTCAAATTCCGGGTTGGGCAAGGTCTACTCAGCTTTTCATCCCTTCAGTGGCTTGATAAATGAGTACCAATCTTGTGCTTGGAAACTAAGCCTTGGAATTGTTTACTGAAAAAATTGTACGAAACAAGCATTTCCCTAAAAAATTATTCCATCCTAAAATTTTACAATTTCGGTCTCGAGATACTAATGGTATTTGAGAATAATTCTTACTTAATGTCAGCGCGCAATATTTTCTATTTTATAAATAAATGAATAGATATTGTGACCGGTTACACACACACATTTTTGAAGGTATGAATACAAGCTAAAAAATAGGCTCAGAATAATTGCCATTTTTTATTACGAACCTATATAAAAATGAAATGAATTAATTGTTGTTTTTATTGTATATAAATAAATGTATATAGGAGAGAGTGAACTAATAGTAGGAATTGAAAAAAGAAGAAAGGAAGAAATAAAAGAACAAACAGAATGAATTTACAAAAAACAAGTTGGAGCTTTCTGGTTTATTAATAACAACAGTAAAACACATAGAAAAACATAATACACTCGTTAATAAAAATTTCTAGATAAAAATGGCCTAAATTATCTAGAAGTTTAATGTATAGTTTGTCATTTGCTTGGTGTGCTACCGATAGGTACGGTGGCAGTGTACCATTGGTTGTCGATTGCTGAACTAAAGCATTGCAAAAAAAAAGGGTTGTTTATGTAGGTATATATCTATCTATCATTGGTTATATTTAATGACTGTAACATATATTACATAAATTAAAAGAACGGAATAAGAATAAGTGGTAGAGAAAAAAATGGATATAATTGTGTTATTCCGAAGCAAGATGAGGCTATCGAACGTTCTACGATTTTATCAGTAAATTTTTTTTATCAAATTTCTATCGAATCTGAAGTTATGGAGAGATATTAAATCCATCATCGATGAAGCATAAATATCGCCTGTGATATCTTTCTATATTTTGGGGATGTTGTAAACTGATGAGATTTTTGCTCTCATCCTAGTTTAGATTCAAGTGAGAAAAAATATTTTGAAGTTCATTTCTCAGCGTTATCTCTTGAGAAAATGTAATTCGATTCTAATAAACATGTCTGACTATCGTTATCTAAAATTAGAGTACGATTGTTACATTTTTTTCCCCCTCAAGATGTTATTTTGCCGATTTTTGCTTACGTCTTGTTAAGCTGATTTTATATAAACATAGAAAAAATACTAGATCTATTCATTCAGCATTTATTGACGGATTGGACTTCGATAAATATCTCTTATTTTTCTTGATAGGGGTCGTTGTTTTAAAATACGGTGAAAAAAAAGGAAACCAAGCTGATATATAAGTTTGTGAGCAGATATAGTTCACCATTCAAAGCATATTGTTTTCAATTTCAAAGTGAAATTATTTTTCATGCAAATGTATTTTTCTAACAAACCGCAACAACAAATCATAAAAATATTTCGTAAATAGTACCTTGAATCGGTTTTAAATAACGTGGGGTCGGTTTTGTAAGCTGTTTATGTCACCGCTTTTCAATAAATGCGCATATATTCAAATTATACATACCTACATTCAGCATTAGTTTCCTCCATTTATTCTAAAATTGATTTCATACGCAAATTTTCGCAAAAGTTGCATGAAATTACGGAATATGTAATTATTTTAAGATTAACTTGAACCAATATGGATTCCATTTGTAAATGTAAATTAATACAAATGATCGAACATGAAGTGAAATATAGAATTCACTATAAATGCGGCTGTTATTGTTTTGTGTTATTAAAGTTTTCTTCTTCATTCTCAAGCTTGTTTCTTAAAAATCACCTTAATTGTGCAATTTTAAAATTACGCTGAAAAAATACAAAATTAATACGATAAACGAAATGACATAAATTTTGTGAAATATATTGTTTTCAAATGAAACATTAAGCTCTAAAGGTGTTGTTGATATTAAACTCCGGGGCATTTTTTAAAAAAATTACTCTGATCAGCTCCAAATGGAAAACGTTGTGAAAGTTAGAGTCACGCTGAATTTATATTTATTAATATTCTACGAACACACAACAGTAGAACCCGAATGTTTTTTAAATAGTTTTTGCTACTAAAAACAGATTATTAAATATATAGACTAAAAACTCTAAAATTAAAAGAATAGAAAAAAGCATCTATATATTTCTCAAAAAATGAAACTTTCAGGCATTAAAATGCATTTTGGATGCATTCATAACACAAATATTTTTTATGTTTTTGATTTTCTAAGAGAGGAAACCTTTTGCTACAAACTTGAGGATGTAATAACAGAAATTAACAGCTATTAAATCTATGTTGTGCGCTGACGAATTGAATTTATTAATACTTCTTGATCATTTAAAAAGGTAGATTATAACTGTCATTACTTCACTAAAATGGATAAATAATGAGATGTATACGTAATTTAGTCATGAAAAAATAATCTTTTTCTGTAACATATTAAAGAACATAAGGTATATTCTCGCCAATGTAGAAAATAGTATGAAATAATGAATAAGTAGCAATATATTAATACAGTTATTTTTGATAATTTAGTTATAACTTTTAATGAGATTTTTCTCGAATTTAGTAGGATAAAATAACTATTCACTTAACATTTTAACAAACTAGTTTTTTAAAACAATTACACATTTGATCAATTTCCTTATCATCAGAATAGTTATCTATATATGTATATATAGAAAATATATATATAATAATAACTCATCAGCAAATATGAAGTTTGATCGAAAATTAAATCAACTCTGTAATATATTTGATAATGGATTCTCTTCAGGTACTTTAATGCGAGTAATCATTTTCATACAAAAATAGTACATTTGTTAATTTCCCACAGTGTGAATACAATATATATGAATGGTTTTGAGAAAAAATTATCATACAGATTTTAATTCCACTTGATTTTGAATTCTTTAAGTTTTAGTTAACTTCTCTATTTTATAACAAAGAATTCTTCATTAATACATTGGAATTATGCTTTATGTCACAGTTAAATCCCAGTATCGGTTGATCTCATAATTCAGTATAATTTAAAGTTCTTTTTTTGTTTCGTTATTCATTTCAAAAGTAGAAATATAATTTGCTATTGTTAAAGTTTATGACTTTTTAATCAGTGGTACAAAATTTTTGTTTGCCAAAATGAAAATTCTGTCACAATAATTAATTAAAGGACATGATTAAAATTTGTGAATAATAATGGTTTGCATCCATACCTAGCAAGTTATTCAAAACATAGCAAAAAAAAAATGTATTTGCAGTAAAAAAAACGTGTAATAATTTAAGTGTACACGGTTTTTACTCAAATAAAAGTTGCATGATGTTACAGACTGTTGTCGCATCTTTTCTTCCCAGTCACCGGTTCATATATCACTTCTCAGAAACGGGCAGTAGCTGCTTCACGGGCTTTGGGCAGTAGCTGCTTCACGAAACCGTCATTACTAGTCGCGCTTACCAAAGCCATTCATTTCTATATGTCGGTAGAAGAAAATATCTTACTATTATTAAAAACTTATAATAAGAATGTAAACCCTTCTTTAATATTCTGTGTAACTTAAAGATCAATGAAATATATTAGGATTATTAAATGTAAAGAAACAAGAAACCTATAGGCAGATATTTTTAGAGAAAAATGTATTAAAGTTTGTATATAACAATCATTTAGTTCAAAAATCATTGCATCCTTTTCATTATTTTGAACATATAGCAAAGCAATTAATTATCGGATTCTAGCACTTATATATATATATATATATATATATATATATATATATATATATATATATAGAATTACAATGAGAAAAATAATTTGAGACTGCGAATGGCTGCAGTTTTTTTTAATTTATTTATTTTTAGAAAAAAATAGAAGTTTCATAGTCCTGGAAAGTGGAATTTTATTGACATGATCAGAAAAAGAGCTTTCATAATTCAATATAACTATATTGTCCTTCACAATGAAAGTTTTAAGGAACTGATTTTAAAATTTTCGGAAATTTTTTTCCAAGACATATATCGAAAAAAGAGCGACATCTTAAAGCACGATAGAATTTATTAATCGTCATTATGTTACCTTTTTTTTCAGCAAAATTTATTAAAATATATATTTATTTCAAAAAGTAATACAAGGAGTTAAAGTTTTTCACTAAATTTTACGTTTTTAAAATGTATTTTAACGTTGGATGTAATTTTTCATTAAATTGTTTTATTTGCGTAAATGAGCAAAACTCCTTTTGTTCCTTGATTATCTTTTCTGGAATTAATGCAACTTCGTAATATTTTTTTCTTTGTTTAAGTTACTCATCACCTAAATACATGAAACAGATTAATCCCTGCATTCCCAAGTAAACATAAACAATGTGTTTCAAAACCATTAATAACAATTTCATCAATGTGGTATATATCAATTTTTTCCCCCCGAGGAACATCGAAATTTGCATTTCTTTGAAATATTTCCCAAGAATTCAAACTTTAATTACATTTTTTGAATTTCTGAAATATTTTCTGATATTTCAACTAGTTATAAATAATAGCTCCTCACATTATGTTATTTTTATCTTTCTCATGAAACCAAATATAATTATTAAAATTAAAATGGAAAACCATTGAAAAGCATTAAAAATATACAATTCGTAAAACTCAGATAAAATTAATTCCTTTATAAATGGTATAATTTATACATTTTTATTAGACTGACAGTAGAACATTCTGTGTTTTACACACACACAAATAATGTTAGCATTGAAAAATAAAGATAGTTTAAATAATGTTTGGTCACTGTTCTTGATACTAAATCAAATTTTAAACGAATTAATCTTCTAAGAAAATTAATTTATTTTTAAATGATAGGATAAAGGGAAACACATTTAAAAGGAAACAGTATCTTGTGCAAAAAGTAATACTTATAGGAGAAATTATTCTAACAGGCTCGAAATTTGTTACAAATGTACTAGAGTTATGAAATACGTTGCAAATGTAATTTGCGAGGGGAATATATTCTGAAAGTAATTCGGTAGCAGCATACCAATCTAAAATGATTATAACTCAAATTTAATAGTGTAATGGAGACAAATTCCAAAAGTAATAAGACATTGGAACATTATCAGATTTGATCTAATATGCTGGAATCTATCACCTTAAAGCAGGGTTACTAAACCTTTTTTTCTGCTGGATCGCATACATATGTCAGCTATTTTACGCGGGCCGCATACATATGTTAGTTATTTCACATGGGCCGCAATATGAAGATAAATGGGAGAGGGAGAAATGCTTTAAGACCAAGATAACACTGGAAATTTAACATATGAAAAATTGATCAAAATATTATAATTCCTGTTTTGCTTTTCTATTATTATTATTATTTATTTTTGTCACTAACACAAAATTAGAAGCATTTATATATATAAGAAACACTCCTTTACAATTTCTGCATCAGTAAACGGTTTCATATGATTAACAATTGCATAACAAACTTCGTAGGATGTCTTTGTTACCCCTGTGATATTACAACTGAAAAAACACTTTACTGCTGTTGCAAAGATTATTCAAGAAAGCCTATATTTATCACCTCTTGAAAGAGATATTCGAGGAAAAGTGTCATTGAATGATTCCTATTTATTGGTATTTTTTTAAATACAGCACTCGTGACAAATCAAACAATGACGAATCCATGTTTGTTTTTTACTACAAAATAGTCAACCTCCCAATCGTCTTGAAACGATAGATTTTCCTTGAATATTTTTCGCTTGCAAGGTGTGAAAGATAATTAAAAATTAGTTCCACCCATAAAATTGTCGCTACTCCACTGTTGTCTGTTATCACTAACCGTAACCGTTCCAAAAAGAAAAAGAATATCAATTCGTATCTGTACGACACCGACAGCAAAATTGATATATTTGATTTCTTGACAAAGAATTTCCCCCCAAATTTTTAATACAATGTTCTAAAATAAATGAATTTCTCAGAGCAATGGGCCATGAAAAGGGCCACTTAAAAAAGGCTCGGTGGGCTGCATGCGGCCCGCGGGCTTGCAAGTTGAGTATAGCTGCCTTAAAGTAACTTTTGTTCATAGTATTCCCAAATAAGTGAAGAGAATGTACAATTTATACTTTGGTAACTATTTTTTTTATTAGTTGTTTGGGATATTGTTGATAAATTCAAGAGGTATAGACATTTAAAAACACTTACGGTGATTTTAAACTTTTCCTCAACACTCGATTTTAGCAGTTTTAAAGATTTTTCAGTATCGAAATTAGACCCTTTTCTATTTAAATTGTATTTCCTCATAATATTTATGGTATAAAGAGATTTAATTTTGCTTCAACAAAGACAAGTTTAATTTTCATGTACTCTCTAAGACAATGATGAGGACCCACTTAGAGGGTCTACCTGGCCCACCGCAGATTTCAAAACAATAGTATAGAAATTTTCTGTTGGAATGTCTTAGAAAAAAACTATTTAAGAGCATGTTCCAACGTCTTTATGGCCACTTGAGCCGAGTGGTCAAAATCGTTCACTTGCAGCCGGCAAGTCATGGTGCCATTGAAGACCGGTCCGATAGAAAGGCTGATGCAAGCTAAATCTATCGAAGCTCAAAATCTTCCCGTTGAAGTGGTATGGAATTTAGAAGAGTGGAGTGCCAGCTTAGGTATCGTCCTTGTTACTTGACCGAGGATCCAAATTACCACATCAGTCGCCATTTGCAACTTCAAAGTGCGACGATAGTAAAAAAATCAGGCCAAACCCTTTATGTATATACGAAAGATTCCGTAGAAACTTGATTATAGACTGAATTGTGTGTGTTTGTTTTCGAAAAATCGAATCAGAATGAATTAGTTCAAAATTGTTTGCATGTGCAGAAAATGAACCTGCTTTAATAAATATGCACGAAATTATTAAAATGTGCTCATTCGTTAAAGAAGCAACAAGCAATACAGTAAAGAGTCATAGCTTCATTCATTGCATTAGCATTAAATGATTTTCAAAATATACTTCTTTTTAATGTTTTTGAGTTTAATATTATATTAGTATTTCTCTTCACCTTTTTTGCCCCTTTCCTAAAATAGTTTTCCCATCAATGCCGTAAGACATAGATTTGATAAACAATATATTCTTCACATATTTAGCCTGGTCAATTTAAGATGGAAAAGAAAAGTGAAACTCAAACTCGTGGTAAAATAATAACTTTTGATATTATTTCTTTTGCAGATAATTGCTGAATACAAAAATAAGAATGTACTAAACAATGCTCGCATTGATTCTATTAATCTCAGATTTTATTTCCTTGTAAGTTATTTGTCAATTGATTGTACATATATAATACAACATACAAGAGTAGTGTAATTTTCCTTTCATTGAATCAAAAATAAAATAAAGTAAAGTAAAAAATGAATTCGAATTTATTCTTGTAGAATTTAAGAATTTATTATTTGTATCTGTACGGAGTGAGAGAGAACAGGTTTCCCACCCACACTTAATCTTTCAGTAAATGTCACTCATTCTTCTAGGATTTTTCACTCATTGTTTGCCATATGTCTTAATATAATATAGCAGTGTATATGTCATTATTCTTTTAAAACACAAGAAAAGAGGTAAAAAAAAGAGTCTAAAGAAATTCTAGGAGAGAGATGCTTTTATGGAATACAAACTTGGGTTCTTTGTAAAACACCCTCCGAAGTTCATTTTCAAATGAATATTTATTTCTATGAAAAATAGAATTATTAAACAAAAAATACAGAAAAGAGTTTTTGCACCCTTTGCAGGAAACTGTCATTTCTCAAGGTATATAGTTACCTCAATCTTTCATTTAATTAGATTAATCAATACTTTTCAGAGACAGTATTTAATGTGAAATAAACTTAATCGAACTCAATTTCACGTTAACTCTTACTGTTATGTATTCAATTATATATGTGTGTGTGTTTAAATTCTTTCATAATCATGGAAAGTTGCATTGCACAGAAACAAAGTCAATTAAATTTTAAATAAATGCTTAGCTAAGACGAGTTTTGCACTTTTCTCTGTCATTATTTTTTCAAGGTTTTGATTCAAAGTTTGATAGAATTCCTATTCTACGAAACGTTTTTTGATTTTTTTTTTCAAATTCTTCAACTTTTTGAAAATATCAAAATTCTCTAAAATCAGAAAAAGGAATTCTTTTAAAAAACTTGCGGTACATTTGATACGGTAAGAAAAGTCTTTCTTTTTCGTTCTTTGTTTACAACATTAATGATTTTTAGTTAAGAAAACCAATGCCGCGCAAAGCAACACATTCCCGTATGATTGATTTAATATCGCAATTTACTAATCGCAAATAAATTTACAAAAATGCTGGGTATTCAGTAGTTTTTAGATTATATATTTCTCAATTATACTTGTTAAAAACTGTGTTCAAATAAATTCGTAATTTAAAAGTAAAACTTATTTTAATCGAGATTTTAAGAAAATAATTAATAACATTGTAAAAAATATATATCATTTAAAACTATGACTGCTATATGGGATATCTCACTCGAAAATAGAAAGAGGAAAAGTACACACTTTTGTCTTAACTTCATTTAAGCTGCAACATTCTTAGATATTTATAAACTAATAAATCTTGTAATACACAAAAATAATAGAAATTAAAATAGAAATATTAGAACGGTTTAAGTTTACCTCGATAGATATATAACAAACATTGTTTGTATTCAGACATGTTTGTAAGTGAGTATTATAAATATTAATTTTGTGAAAGAAATTCTCAATGTAAACTTTTGTTTATCTTGAGCTGTATATAAAAAGATATCAAAAAATGAAAAACTTCCAAAAAGATTGAAAACTGTCAGAACTTATTAAAATGTTTAGCAATAATATCACAAAATTCACTGACTCTTAAATTTTTATAGTACCAGTTTTTTTAAATTGCTCATAAATGTATCATTAAGTTAAATCAAGTAGAGAAGAAATTATTGTCGATAAAAATCGGTAATTTTCAGTCATTTGTAATTATGATTTGAAAATATTTTATGCAAAAAATTTGTGTAGAAAAATTCTGCAGTAAGTTTGCTAAAAATCACAAAATTTTTTGTCCATACTTTACTTTTTTCCTTACCTCCGAAATTATAATATTTATTCAATATCTTGCGTTTCTTTTGCGTTACTCCATCTGAAAGACACTTACACTGAACGATAAGTAAATTGTTTCTATAAGAGCCTTACTCTCAGTTTTATAGGACACATATGAATAGAAATTATTGTATTTTTATGAATAGATACGTTAATTTGTGTCTCATCAACCAAAAGTTAATCTCCAAATTTTACCTAAAAATAGTGTGATTACATAAAATTTTAAAATCATCCAAGAAATCCTATCATAGTAGCAAAGATTTCTAGTGAATCTATAAAGCAAGTGTTTATTCAATTACTTATTAAAAAAGGCTTTTTATTTCCCTTAGAATGTTCGACTGACATTTTAATTTTTTACAAGATGTTCTTACAACCCAGTAATATTCCTTGCTGTTGTATAGTTCAGGTTATCTGACCCCAAATTACATGTCATGAAAGGAATTATTTGATAGATAGATTTAATTTTTACAGAAAATGTAATTTCAAAATCTTTTTAAGAAAATACATCTTGTGGATATCATAAATTATTGTATTGCAATAATAATTTCTACAAAAATCAGTGTAATTTCTTCTGACTTTAACTTCCTTGGCTGACTTAAATTCAGCAATATCTGGAATTAATTCTAATTACAGAATGTTATATGACAATGAGGATTTCACTTTTATTTCTCGTAGAACTAATTTAAGTGTCGACTTTTTTGTAGCCCTATCCATTCTTTAGAAATTTCCCAACGGCCATCAGGATAGTGGACGATGTATCAACTTTTTTCTACAGCATTATAGACTACCTGATCATTGTTATCAGAGAAAAAGAGCTTTTTTAGATCATTCATTTTGATATCTCTGGGAAAAAATTGGAACAATTTAATTTTTTTTAAAATTTTTAATAATTTTTCAAGTTATTTTAGCTGTATTTTCAGAATTTTGGAAAATATATATATTATATATATAATATATATATTGAACACACATACGGTAAATATTTTTAGAACTAATTAGTTGTTAGTTTGTAATAGTTACTCGGGGATTTCTGCAGCACATTATTATGAATAAAAGTATCAATTTGTGAGTCCCAAATTATTAGTTAAAGCGACTTACCTATGACATAGCAAAGTCTAAATTTGTAAAATTAGTTTAGAAATTTTGTAAAAGCAATAGTTGTTTCGATATGAGGATGATGATCCTGGTAGCGAATTCGATAATACGCGATTAATTTTTTATCTGAAGTATTGTACCTAACAATGAAGGCAAAAATAATGAAATTCTTGTTTAGCATGAATAATTTTTAAATTTTTTTAGTTTTTTACATTGTATTGTAATTTTTAGGTCATGAAAATATACTTGAAAATTTGTGAGCATCCGAATCAACTTTCTTTCTGTAGATCGTCCTTATTTAGGAATTTTCGCCAGAATTCTCTCTCTGATTTTTATCGAAATGATGAGAAGAGTGGAGACATAAATGTAAAATATTAAAAATGTATAATATTTACTCGCATCTTCACTCATTTTCTTAAGATTCCATATATACATATATGGAAAGAACTACATTGTTATAAGTAAATTTATCATTAAAGTCATAAATTTTTATCGATAAAATAATGCTTGCATATAATGCAAAACTGAATTTTTTAAAACAGAGAAATGGAACAAGAATAGAGAGACTACAAACAATGGCAAATCGGAATTCGATGAGATGTCATGTAAAACCGTTGCAGATATGACCATGAATACAAAATTAACTGAATACCAAATCCAGGTAATTTTGCACTTTGAGGTGTTTTTCTTTGAATCTTGAAAGCATTTTTTAAGTCTTAATTTATATATTTTTATTAAAATTTAATTCTGGGTTACTTCAGAAATTGTAGAGCTTTCGAAAATATATTTCTGAAATCATAAACATTCAAGTTTACTTTTCATCATTTTTTTTCATGTTAATAGTCCACATACGGAAATTTTTGCCACAATTTTGTGATTTATGGAATACTGAAAAAATTATACATTTATCTGGAACTGTTTTTTTTTAAAAAAAATTATAATTTAATTAAGGTTTAAAGATGGTGCTGCAATCCAAATTTACTTGAATGAAACACTTATTATACATTCAATAGATTCAAACATCTGAATTAATATGTCTTTTATGGATTTGAGATACGAACCATTTGAAGCAGTCCTAGAAGTGGTATGAAGTGAAATATGAGATAAACCGCACTTTTTTCTGTGTGAATTTATTACTAATTGATTTTAAAATAACCTTACTTGCTTATATTTCGTTATCAATTTAAAACCTCACACATTACTTAAAAAATAAAAAAACATCAGTGTGACAAATATATATCGCACATACACACACAAGACTTCATGCTATGACTGAAAAAAAAAAGGAAAATGAAGTTCTGACACATTACATGTGGTTAATTTTTAAATTTTTTTAGTCATGTTGTTAATTTTCTTTGTTCAAGCATGCAAGTTCCTTTTTTTGAACCTTTGACGGGTTTCAAAATTTTTAAATGACTTGACAGTTTTTCAACACTCGTTTTTAAAATTATTTCTTCAACCCCTAAAATATATGATTTGGTAAATTAATAAAAACAATCTTGTTTTATATAACGAAATTACTTGGGTAAGAAATAATAGTAAAAGTAGTATACATATAAGATATTTTTTCAATTTATTTAGATTATATATTCGGTCAGAAAACTTTAAAATTTTTTAATTTTATTTAGATTTCAAATTATTTATTGCATGGTTTAAAGTATATCACTATTGAAAAAGTAATACATTAAGAAAATACGGAAGCTGTAGCCATCTAACAAAAAATTATTAAAAACTATTTATACTACCAATCCGTTGCAATTTTTCAAAATTTTATAAAAAACGTTTCTATTTTCCATTCGCATACCTGACATATTTTTGAAATACAAACAAAATATTTTACAACTGATTAAATACTGTAGTATGATATTTTTGCAGACATTTAAAGTTTTTATACTATATGAAAAAGATGTTTTAATTCATAGTTTCAAGACTGAAAAATTGCTAAATATTTTGATTCGGTAAAAAACGGCTTGCTTAACAATATTAAAAAATGATTAAGTGACAGAACACATTCGATAAATAAAAAAACTACTCGTTATTAAAAATAAAGCTATATATATTGTACTGTAAAACACAAACAGAATACATATAAAAATATTTTTTACACTATATACAAACTCTCTTAAAAGTTCAGCTCAAATGTCACTCGATAAAAACTTTTTACAATCTATGTACATTAAGTGTTCAATAAAAATGTCATTTATGACAGAATTCATTCTAGGTACAGGGGCAGCCCTTCATTTAAAACTGAAATTACCACATTTTGGACGGCGATCATTCAATAGAAAATGATTGAAGTATTAATTGATATTTCATTTAAAATATTTTTCTCGTGTTTGATCACAAGTCTTTTTATGAAACAATCTGTTTCTTTTATTTAACTTTTTGCATTCTTCCCCTTTTCTGAGATAGAGTGAATTCTGTTTAACACAAACGATATTTTGAAGCTTTAAAATATTAAGTCAAATTTTACACCAGTATGGAATATAAATTATTCAGAATTCAAATGATATGAAGTTACAGAGTACTTACACAAGCTTTAGAATATACAAGTAGTAGACACAAAAAATGCGCTTCAGATGAACTTCGAGAAAATGTGTCACATTGAATTGTTTAGCAATGAGGATGAGACTACACCGGAAAAGAAAAATTTGTTCAGAAAACAAAGTTTATCAAACAATTGTCATTTTGTGTCCAAGTCCATTCAGAAGTAGTACATGATTTTGAGGATTGTAAATTGGTACACTCCTGTGTTGGGGACAAAGTTTACTGGATAAATTTAAGTTCACATGCTTAAATTGAGGAGTTTTCGATGTGTACAACCAAACTCCTGTTGTAATACCAACGACGAGTGACATAAAAATTTTGAGTGTGAAGATTTCAACATTAGGTCGAACTGTAGAATTGACTGATAGCCAATCATTTTTAGAAGTAAATTCATAAATGTTAGCACCAAGCACACATATAGATGGGATTGTGTACAAAACCGCAAATATACCGATTCGGAACATCAGTATTTCCCACTTTTCGTCTCTGCTTCCAATCTTGGACCGATATTTTTTGTTTTTGCTTATAGCAATCAAACCTGCGAGCAAGAAAACTAAACCAACAACAAAGTAGGTGACAGATGGTATAATGACAAACCGAAGCATGGATTGAGGATCCTGGTTCCCAACATAACAAATACCAGTTAGCTCATCTGCATCTACAGCCTGCATCACCAAAACTGCTATTGTTTTCACTGCCGGAAGAAGCCAAGCTATCACATGGAAATAAGATCCATAAGGTTCTAAAAACTCAGAATTCCATCGAAGACCAGCCGTTAGGAACCAGTTCAATGTCAAAATTACCCACCAGATGCAACTGGCCATTCCAAAAAAATATAGTAATGTGAAGATGATTGTGCAGTTGATATTATCCAGACCTCCTTGGACAAGTAATGGTTCACCATAAGGAGAGTCCCAATGACAAGCCATGTCTTCTCGCCCTCCAACCAAACGAATAAAGAAAGCAATACTGTATATGAAATAACACCAGCTAAGTATTATTATAATTTTTTCTGGAAATCTAAAATTTTCGCTTTTAGTGAAGGACTTGATTATTGTAAATAGAGTCGACATGAAACAAAAACAGGACCACACAGCAATCCATATTTGAGCAAAATCTTTGTTTTCTTTTGAATAAAGAATGTCAGCAAGGCAGGCAGCTGCACAGCGTTCTGTGTTGTTTATATAGTAATAGCGATCAGCAAAACGTAAATGTTTACACATACTTCGACTGACAGCTCTCACTGGTGACACTGGGTGATGGTACCTAGGGCGACTTACTGAATTTCCGGATCCTCTCTGGACGCCAGTTCGCAATGGTCGTCTATCTCGAAACGGGACATGTTTTTGTTCTTCATGTTTAGGTCCTTCCATGCACATATGTTTTTCGTTATTGGCGGGTGGAAATTGACTACAATTAAGAGCAGATGGCCACCTGAATCCAAATTCCAAAAGAACTGGTTCACATAGAGCTTGTACAGATTCGCACAGTGGTCTGCAAGGTCCGATAGGCTGGGGCACTTTTTCTGTACACATAGGAGCATATACTGAACATAAAAAGAAACGAAGTCTCGAAGAACATCTGTACTGAATTAATGGAGTAAAAGTTTGCAGTTGCAAATCAGCATCTCGTTGTATATCATGTCCAACAAAATTAGGCATGCCAGTCACATTATATCCAATATTATAGCACGTTTTAATTCTAATAGGTTCACATGTTCTAGTTATTTCCAATTCCGGATTACAGTTCACTATTGCGAATTCAAATAATAGTGCGAAAAGTATTAAACGTAACATTTTGGAAGAGCACCAAGCGTCCGATCGTCAGTTGAGCAAAATCGCAAATGATGCCGCAACGTGGTTGACCGCGGTTCTCGTTTCAGGTAAACATACGCATTCCATAACGAGATCCCACCACGAACTGCCATGCGTGTGGAACCACAACAAACATTTATCTTCTCGTAAAGCAAACATCCACTCGTTGAGCTACTGCTCCTCAACAGGGTTGCTTTTCAGGCGATAGATGGCTTTTTTTATCGCCAAGGTCGCCAACTTCTTGTTAGCGGGAAAATGATGCTCGACTTTTATGAAGGATGATAGGGGTGGGGTTAGTTACAAAACTTGAATTTTTTTGAAAGGGAATTTTCAAATTTTAAAAACTTGTTTTCTTGTGGAAGTGAGGAATATTTTTTCAATTTCTTGGAAACGGAAAAAGAAATACAACATTTTTGCCCCTTCCCAAGTGATTTTATTTTCAAAGCAAATTAAAATCGATATTAAAATGTTAGTGCCAAGCTTTGTAATTAAATGTTTTAAAGAGAAGCGTACACATTTTTTTATTTTTCTTTCAGAACCAAGGTTTAATTTTAAAAGAAAAGTTTATCTCTTTAATAATAAAATCCTATGACAAACTTTATAAGCGAATGAATCCTAATTTGACTCTAAGAGAATCATCATTTTATATTCTGCATTTAACGAAAAAATTGTATATACCAATGGTAACACAGATCATGGTCATTGTTACTTATTGTTAATATTCTTTATTAATTCTCTTTAGTATTCATTACTTTTCGTTTTGCGTATTCAGATAAATTTCCGGATATAGTTATTAGTTTTTGTCGTTTACAACGTAAAATTTGTTCAGTTATGTACCCAATTGTTTCATGCTGTTAGATATGACCAGCTATTCATTTTATGACTCCAGGTAGCCGTGATAGATGAGGGGTCAAGGTCTCGAACTTGTGGTTTGTGTTATCGAATCGAGAGTTCGAGTCTTGGTGCTGCTTGAAATAAAAAGATTGTCTGGAACACACTGAAATATTGGCAATGTCATCTGAATTGATCCTTTGCCGGATGGAAGTTACAGAACGAAATCTTGCACAGTGCTTAAATTATTAAACTTTAGATCGTAATTAAACCCTGAAATGAGCTGATTCATACTGAACGGAGTATACATTTTTGTGAATCTTTTTGCTCGTACTTTTATGTATTTATTTTTGAATAACTATTTATGGTTATCAGCAAGGAACAAACTAATAATGCATAATAAATTGTGGTTAAGTATACTTTTTCTTTTAAGAAAACTCTTCAAAAATAAATTTAAAAAATGGACAAATATTTATTGAAATTGAAAATATACTTGTATTGTTACTACAAGTGGAGCGTGGCCATAGTATCCGAGTATTCATGGTCGTGAACTCATAGCCACCGTTTTTTATGTCGAGTTCCGTTGCCATTGGAAACCCACCGTACAGAAATGCTGAAGCATGTTAAATCTGCCGAGGCTTAAAGTTCTCCCTTTGGTGTGGTGTTGAATTTTGGAATGTGGACTGCCAACTCTGGTGTCGTCCTCATCACCTGACCATGATTCAAATTACGAGGTCCGTTGCTCACTGCTCTTAAGCTAGCAATTTAAATTTTCATGTTAAGTAAATTTCTTGCTTTAAAATTACAAAATATATTTCCAGCAAAAAAAAAAATTCAGTATAGGATTTTCTTTCTCTTCCCTTTTTTTTAATACCTGGTGCACTGGCTTCGTTTTTATTCCTTTTTTTGTTTGTTTTTCTCGAAGCAAGAGAATTTTATTTTTATTTATAGTTTAATTCTCTAACTAATTGAGGCTTATTTCAATAATTTATTATATTTTCTATTCATCGAGGAAAGGGTTATTTTATTTTATTTTTAACTCTATTTTTTCTCTTTTTTTTTGCAGATTAATCTATTGTTCGCATATTCCCTGGTATGCTGATTTGAGTCTCTGTATTTTTTTCTTGTGTCATATGCTTTATTTTACATTTTTCGCTGTAAATGTTTTATATACGCCTTTGTTCATTGCTCTTTTTCAAAGAATTTTTCATGCTTAATATGTATATACTGTAAATAATGTAATGTGATGGAAGCATGTAATTCTTGTGAAGCAAGTTTTATTTAAACTAGTCTGCAGAGTTTCTCATATATGAAAAAAAAAATTCCCCCTTAATAAAGGTGGAGTACAGGGTCTCCCGCTGGAAGGGGTGGAGAGGGTAAACCCCTTTGAGTGAACTTGGGGGCAAAGGGGTGGAATGCACCCCTTTGAGTGCATTCCACCCAAGATTCCTCGAGACGCTTCAAAGATCGATGTTAATAAATAATCATTTCAGTAATTAAAAAAAAAAGTTTTCCATGTCTAGATACTATTCTTTCAAATGGATCCATAACAGAACAAACAATTGAAAATTCTATTCACTTCTTGGACTGCAAATGTTTCGCCGTTGCGACAAAATGCGTTCTAATTGCGTAATATATTTTCTTCTGAATACTTTTAATTTCATAAATTATAAGGAAACCCATTGAATTCTTGTGAGTTTTCAAAAAATATGGCCTCATTTTAATATTGTATGTGTTGATTATATTTTCGAGTTTAAAAAAACAATTTACAAATAATGGGGAATTTTTATTACAATTACTTTTTTTTCAGTCTACATGTGTACACTGAGTAATCAATTTATTATGACTACTCCATCAATATCTCGTGAGGTCACCTTTTGCGTTTTATATTGCCTTCAATTTTCTTGGCATGGACTCTACAAAATGTTGATAGGTCGTTTGCAAAATCTAAGACATAATTACGATTCAAATGAACGTTTCGAAATTCACGAAAAATAAGGCAGAGAATGAAATGAACTTTTAGTAATTAGTCTGGCACATTCTTTTAAAGTCCCAAATTTGCAGCAGATTTAATGCAAAGAAAAAAAATTTTTAAATAAGTAAAATAAATCATTTTTCTTTCAAATAAGAAAGGAAATTGTCGCATTCATTTCACGAGACTGTTAAACCAGTATTCAGAAAGAATTTTTTTTAAAAAAAAAATCCGTTTATATATATATTACCGCAAGAATTTGCTTACCAAGAAACGGATTCGGTTTATATTAATGACAATTTTCTCCTCCAATTTTCTTTGTATTTTCCTATTAAAGAAAAAATAGATTATAACGCCGAGAAAATTAGAATGGCTGTTTAGTTTTTTGAAATTTGTTTATCCTTGCAATATTTTGAATAAAGGCTTATTTATGAACCTTATTGTTACAAAAAGAAACTAACAACTCAAAAGTTTTTGATATTTGTTACAAAAAGTGACTTAACTCACATTCTGTTGTTGTTCTGTTCAGAGCAACAAGTTAAAAATTTAAAATAAATGTATCCTTTAATTTTTTAATCAAATTGAATGATTTATTGTCCTCAAAATCCTAGTCCTTTATTTTTATATAAGGATTATTGGTATTCTTCATAGCGAAGACACTAAAGCTAGAATTTTTTACAAATGAATCCTTTTTAGTTTTGAAAACTATTTCTTCTTACTCAATTCTTAGATATTAATATGCAAAATGAGAAGAAATTCCGTCCGTAACCTCTTTCGTGGAATGTGTTTTTTTAAATGAAGAACGTATTATGGCTACTAAACTCTCGTGTGTTTTTGTAATTTTAATACTAAAATATTTATTCTAATATAACAATATTTTCTAATAAAATATTTTAAATGTATATTAAATCCTAATTTTGAAATAAAAGTTTCTTCCCCTTCGAATTAATTAATTCTCTGACTTTGATACATTCTTTTAAATTAATGGCAAATTTAAAAATCGATGAAGATTTTTTGATTTTCTTATTGGTATAAAATTCCTTTAACTATAAACTTAAAAACAAATATTCAACCAGGATTAGTTTTGCATTTTACTGTGTCTAATGTTAAAACAGGTTATTTTCAGAAGAGTATAATATATAAGACATTTAAATGAATTACTTACATTCACAGTAATTACGAATACAACCCGAAATGAAAATTTTTGTGGTAAATGTCACTATGTTTAGCAGCACTGTAATACAACAGGAATCTGTTTGATGAAAATATATAGATTCTCACTTGCTTTTCCATTATTTATCATCATAACTTTTGAAGTATTAAGGTAAGTAATTTTAAAACGATGATTATGTTAAGAAGAAAATATATTTAAAGAATCTAAATTTTTTTCCCAATTTGTCATAAAATGGCAGTAATTTCTGTTCCGCAGAGAGAGAGCGTGCTATCTGAACAGGTGCATTTTTAAATTTTGTCCAGTCAAAGTATTGAAACCAAAAGTACCCCTTTTCCTACTCTTCAAATATACTTCTTTTGATTCTGTTACTGCCCCTTCTCAGAATTGTCGCTATTGTATCAATCCACTTTAACAGTCTTCGACAAAGAATACTATAAAATCTTTTCTCTTCACAAAAGAACAGCGTTCAGTTCACCTATAATGTCCTTTCCAAAAGCTTAACTGCAGACTATTGACTTATTGGATAGGTCTGGACTGTATACTCTCCAATGGGGAGTCATGTGGTATACGCATCTACCCTTAAAAGAAGAAGAATTCCATTTCCACGTGAGGAAGGGTTCTTTGTCCTCTGGGGAAGTTGGGGTTCCATAAGGCATTCAAGTGGTCAAAAACGTAAATCAGTCAAAATGGCAAATCGATTTCGACCATGCAGTGCCACAACAATGAATCTTAGAAAATGTGGCTCCTTTCAGGCTATCGGAATAGATGAGTTACAAAGATAAGAAAATGGCCTTCACATTCAGTGGGGCACACAAGGCGTGGAAGGATCTGTACCTTTTCCCCATCAACCTTGATTTTTTTTCGATTGATTATAGTTCTACATACATAGTAAGTAAAATTAAATTAAGTACTTGTTATTAATGATTTATTTTATTAATTAATGCTAATTATTTATTCATTGACTTATTATTTTTTACTGTTATTTGTTCCCGATATTCGACAAAATTAAATATGTTCGGCGCCGTATTGGGATATGATACAAGAATCAGTGGCGGCGTTAGGCGTCAGCGACGTCGGCAACCGCCGACGGCCTCGCCCTTGAGGGGGCCTCGCAAAGTTTTTAATTATTTAAAATTTAGTTATTCAGTTCGTCTATTTTAATTTCTATTTGTGTAATTTTTGTCATCATTTGATTAGCAATAAATCTCGTTTACTCATACATTAGTTTAACTATAATTCGGCTTTTTTTATATAATTTAACGTTTTCTTGACTGAGAAAAAAGGAGGCCTCGCGAACCCTAATTTCGCCGACGTCCACGCGTGGTCTAGCGCCGCCACTGACAAGAATGGTGGATTTTCGACTCTTGACAACCTCCCCCCCCCTCTTAAAAAATTCATGTGTACACCACTGCCTTCATTCATACTTTAGTGGTGTAGGTGGAAATTAACACACACACATATTTATAGCTGATGAGCTTATTTCCCTCGTTTTTTTCCCCTTAAAAGTAAATCCTTTTAATACTCAGCTTCGAATTAGTGATCTTTAACACAGCTAGCAACCAGCTAATTGATATATATGAGACTCGAGGCACATACAACAGAATTCTAGAAACAAATTATAATTTTTTCTTAAAAAAAAGCTTTTTGACTCAACCTTTCTTAAAAGTCTTTCTTTTGTATAAAGCCTTTTAACTTTTTTTAAAATTACACCAGAAAAAAGCTCTGGATTATGGACATGAATGTCATAAATGAACAATCAAATGTATAAGAAATGTTTAAATATCATTTTAGTAATCCGAAAAGAATACTAGTATTTTAAAATTAAAATTTTAAAAGCGAAAAATGAAAGAAAAGCATTGAAAAATATGTATATTCCACACATACTTTATGGGGATTTTAAATTATTCGATGTGGGAAATAGACGGGCAGACAAAAGAAACCTTTAGGGGTTTAAATGGAAGCAAAACAATCAACAAATCGTAACAGGAAAGTGTCACGTTCATGATAGCTAGCATTCCTGTTAAAGTTGGATAATTTACAACAAAAAAAGTTCTTAATTTGTTGTAAAATGTAATTAAAGAGAATATATTTTTTTCATTTTTTTGAAGCATATATATTAAAATAATACTAATTGTTTAAAAAGTATTCAGTAATGAATTTTGATGATGCTACTCTTTCCGGCGAAACTTTATATGTATGTTAGATTAATGTTTCAAGCAAATAAAAGTGGTTTCAAAAAAGAAAAAGAAACAAAAGGAGGGGGAAAAACAAGGAAAAAAAATAGAGAATTAAAATAAATGCTTACATTTACATCATAAAAATTTGTTAACTTGATTTTTATTCACGAAATAATTTTTCATATTTCTTACTGTTTACCTATCAAACAATATTAATTTATATTTTCCGAAAATGGCAAGAAATCTATAAACATCTTACATACCAAACTCAAATACAAAAGTTATTTTAAACGGTTATTGAATATTTTAGTCTTCGATTCTGTACAACAATATACTGATAAAATTCCGAAATTATCGATTATTATGATCGATCTAGTGTCGTCAGTCCAATTATTCTTTCTCTATTGTTCTTTTTTTTTTTTAACATACTCTGTATTTTAAAATAAAACTGCATTAAAAACATTAATTTTTTTCCAGCTAACACAATCAAGTTTATTTGTTACACCCTTTGTCATTATATTCTGCCTGTTTTTGCATCAAACGAATACAGAAAAAAAAATATAAATGGAGCACATTGCAGCGTAACATTTTGTGCTACTATATTTTTTGCAAGTTTTTGAAATCTTTTAATTCATAACAAGGAATTTTTTTTACTAGCATGAACTAGAATTTTAATCATAATTTATGAGACTTTTTTTGAGACTTACAATCTAAATTCTAGAAAACGAAATGGATTGCATTGTTGATATTCTTTTTCATTTTACAAACATTGTCGCCAAAACATTTTATAAATAACAGTTAAATAATTTTATGGTACAACGTTTCTTAATCATAGCACAACAGCATCACAAATTCTATATATATATATAGTTCATTCTAAACAAGAAAACTATACCAAAGGAGATTTGGAAATTAACCTTAAAATAAATATTCATAGAATCTCCAACTAATATTAACACTATTTCTTGATTAGAGTTCAATCTGATCTTAATATTTTTACCGAAATCATTTTATAGCATTATTGGATAAATTATTTCATTTTTTTAAAAAAAATTCAAAACAAAATTTATTGAAAAAAATAGACAGAAAGTAGTGGCTCCAACAGGAATTTTGCAAGTGGGTCGAAAGTTCACCATTCATTTATCACCCAACATATTATTTGAATTGGCTCGAACAAAAAACAGTCAAAACTAAATGACTGAAGAAAGAAATAGCAGAATTTATAAAATAAATTATTAATAACAAATATTATAATTTAATTTTACGTACTAAAAGCATAGGATTATGATTACAATCGAAAGAAAAAAAATCAAGGGCTATAGGGGGAGAGGGTTTGGACCCGTGGATCCCCCCCCCCCTGCGTATACCACTGATAGAAATCATATGGTTGAATTCAAACAAAAAATACAAACATATAGTAAACAAATAATATGCAAACTATGAACCGCGACTAGAAATTCTTTCTGCTCAGCAGCAGATCTTGAAACAGTAGTTTAGACTCTTTTCGTAAAAATTTTGAAAAAAAATTTGAATTTTTTTTTTTTTTTTTTTTTTTTTTTTTTTTTGCGTGTATAAAATAAGGTTTGGAGAATTTATCTGGAAATTATTTTAAAGCTTTTGTTTGAAGAAAAAATAGAACTCGTTCAAATAAATATGAATAGAGTCATCAGAATATTCATATCTGTTTTTATAAGTAAGTTTTAAAAAATTGAGAAAACAAGAAATCCAGAACTACAACTTTATTTATCACATTTGTATTAAAGAATATTCAATATATGCGATTATTTAGTTTTATCGCGTTTTAATATGAATTATACTGTAGCAAAAAGGTGTAGCTACCACCGTATCAATGGTTCGGGGCCTCCAAGCTACAGGGGCCCCGAAATGCGAAAGCGAAAAGACCACAAAATATTATGGGTCCTTCCAAAATAGCTCCCAAGTAGTTTTGATATAGATCCTACTCAGGACTACATACGCCAATGCCATAGAGCCACATTTTTTTTTTTTTTTTTTTTTTGCTCCCTTTTCTAAAATACGGTTCTTCCAGTTTCTCTGCATATGGGCGTGGTGTGGATAGAGAGTGACGTATTAGCTCAGGTGTCATTTGATCGAAGTTTTAAAAATACGAGCCAATAAATCTGTTAGTTGCTTTAGAATGTGATGTTAAAAAAAATTAAAATCAAATCAAAAATCTCCCTCCTTGTGAGAAACAACGAATTACAATGTCGGAAATATATGGATTTTACTTATCTCGACAGTTTTTGAATTATAGCAAGTTGACGTAATCCGCAATAAAATTATTTTCTCTATACGCTATCGATTATTTTCAGTCTTATTTATAATTTTTTATTTTCAAAACTGAAGTAACTCTTGAAATTATACTATTAATGCACTTAGTATATTTCAAATTACTATTGAATTCTTCTTATATTTCCTGTGGTAACAGATTTTTAAAAGAATATTTTAAGAATGGTTATTATAGTTCTGCTAAGAGATGAGTTCAGTCATGCATCATTAAATCTTAAAATTATTCTAGGAATAACTTATAATCATTTAAATGTTTTAATTTAATATTATGTAAATCAGTTTCATAATATAAATTATTTTTATCAGAAAGCTTGTTTTGTTTTGAAATAATGGGGAAAATTGTATAATGTTGAATAATCTATTCAATTGTTTAAATTCTAAGCGCATCGACTCGATATTTTTATATACCAAAACATTTTGATTCGAGTATAATTTCGTTACAAAAAGAATAACAACTATTCTCCTGTGATTTCTATTGTAATAAATATAGGAGGAAGAATTAGAAACTGAAGTTTTTCTTATATTTTCTTTTAATGCTAAAAAATATGATTATAAAATTTAATGGCTATTTTCTGCATTTAAAGAAAACTTTAATTACAATAAATTAAACTCAAATTTAAAAAATGGGAGAGAAGATTGCTAAATTTTGTCATTTCACAAAAATGATATTAAAAAAACCCCTAGAAATTTAACATATAGTTCTACAAATAAGCAGGGATGCTACTTATTTGCATTACTTTAATTCAGTGGTATTCTATAAAGTGTTTTGGAGGATTCCACACACACACACTCTCTCTCTCTTAAAAGAATATATCTTAAAAATATATAGGTACTTCATGTAAGACAATTGAAGAAAAGTATTGCATTTGTTATTAAAACATTTTTATATAATGTTAATATAATTTACTCATGTTAATATAATTTGTGTTCCAGATACGTACATTATAATTAATAACTGGGATATGAGCTTGCATTTTTTACACAAATTACCGAAGTTTAGGTTTATTTAAAGCATTTGAAAGAATACATTTCAACATAGAATAAATTAATAGTTCAATCACTTGTTCTTGTTCTATCTCTAAGAAATCCTGATTTTTATAGAAATATTGAAATAGATTTTCAATCCAGTCCACAGAAAACGTGAATCTATTTTGCACACACATTTATAATTTTCATATTAGTTTTTTTATTTCGATTCCTGAAACCTCTGTATATGTCTCATGGAACTCTAGGGTTCCGTGGAACACAGTTTGAAGACCACAGTTTTCATTGATTTCTGAATAATAAGAAAAAAAAAGAAACGAGCCTTACAGTAGTCGCATACGTTGTGTAACATCTGACGTGCTATCGTGGTAAATTCGCAATAGCAACTTAAATCCTGAAAAAAATGAATCCAATATGATCGGAAATAATTTTCTATGAAATAATTATATCTTTAATGAAAATTTTATTCAATTAACACAAGGAGTAATGCAATTTCTTATCAAAAATAATTATTCTCATTCAATTTGGGGTAGAGCGGTAATGATAACATATGATAACTAAAATATGACACATATATTTGTGATTTCAAAGTATTTAAAAACCGTTGAAAAATAGCGTCAATAACAGTGCCACTGTTAGTTCTCGAAACATTTCGATTTGTTCATTTCGAGCTCGAGTTCATTCAAAAAAGCTAGGAGTGAAAAGCGAAGCAAACTGAAGTTAACTTTAAAATCATCACTCAAAATCATGGAAGCGAATGATAGTTTTTTTTAAGGGCAGAACCACCTTCGGTATATAATGAAAGTAAAAAAGACAGGAAATCTTTAATTTTTTGAACCGTTTGAATCGGATAAATCACTGTTTGTCCATTTTCAAATAAGCATTCTGCCACACATATGTCCCCAATATCTTGACTAACAATACCCAGTCCACTTGTTTGATGATAAGTAATATCCATATAGGAGCCACAATATGTGAGTTCTTCTGTTTGTGATAGATCACAACACCAGCTGCTCTGTGGCTCGGTCGTTTAAATTGTACGCAGCAATCGAAATCGGGTATCGAAACACGTTCGTCATTGTCTAATCACGTCTCTGCCTAAAGGACTTAGCTTCTTCTCTGATCCTAAAGTGAGAAAACAAAAACAAAGATTCCACGTGGCCTAGACCGCAGGAGTGGGGGTGGAGCCCCTCCCGAATGAAGGAGAAAAAACAGAACTTCACTGAATAGTGCGCGCTTCCCCAACTTCCTGTTACGCATTTCCGTCCCTTTTCACGAAATCACTCCTACAAATTTCCAGCAACTGAGAGGAAAGATGTTACACATCAAAAATATTTCAATCCACAAAGGGAAAAAAAAATGCAATATAATTTTTTTACTGTTGCCTTTTTTAGTCTATACTTAATACGCGTAACAGAAAAATATTGTTGCTATTTTTATTCCACTTACAATTGTATGTAAAGAAATTGTATTCAATACATTTGTATTCACGAAATTTCTCATGGACTCTTTTAAAATGAATAGATTCGTTTTTGTCTTTAATTGTTACCTGAAGCGATAATGCGCCAAATAATACAACCTGTTTGATCTCCCCTCAGAAGGTTTACATCACCAATCCATCACTTTTTCGGCCAATCTTTGACCTTCTTTTGTACGGCTCTCCCACACCTCAACGTCTGAGGCATGAGACAAGGCCTGTGATTGGCTTAAAGTTAATGACAATGTTTGATGCCCGCTGAGAGAAGTAATGGGCTGTTTGACAGATAGATTTATTCTGTTATTAGATAGTAGCAAAAAAAAAACAAAAAAAATACTGACAAAGAGAAAAGCAGCGTGTTTCTTTACTCGAGGGAGGGAGAAAAAAAAAATTCTCTGCCATTATTTTCCGAAGAAAAACGCGCACTTTCTCTCTCTAAGTCTGTTACAATGTTTATTTAAAGACTAAGCTATCAAATTTGAAAATATGTCATTTTTAGAAATGACTTTAGTAGTATTGTTTAACGATTTGTTTTAGTTTTGTTTTTTAAATGAAAATCAATAAGATTTTTCTTATGTCTTCATAAAAAAAATAGCAAAAAGTGTTTTTCTTTAGTTTGGACATTTGCATTGAAAGTTTTTCATATGACATAGCAATAAATGTACAAAATAATGAAAACAAAAACATTTATAGAGATGCGAAAAGGAAAATCAAACAAAAAGTTAGAGATTTGATTATTTCATTGAAATTTCACAGTTTAATCAATTGATTAATTGCACTCTCTAATATCTCTCGCACTCTAAAACTCAACTTTTTACTGGAATTGGATTGGCTAGCCATAGGTTCCTCCCCATTATTTCATTATTTTCTGTACATTTTCTTACATTCTTTTCTTTGAATTTTAAATTTCATAATATTCAATAAAACTTTAATAAATTAAAATTAATTTTCCTTATAAATTTTAACACGGGTTAAAGGTAGATTACTCATTGCTGTCATAAGGGCCTCAGTCGTGCAAATGTTCAATGAGCCCTTTTTTGCAGTGACGGTATTAGAGGAAAGTGTCTAAAGATTAACACATAAAAAATGATTTTTTTTTCACTTAAACATAATAAGAAAATTTTTTAAATATTGCATTTTTATCTTTATTTTTTTAATGTGTTAACATTTTGAATTTTGTTAAAACCTATACTCAGAGACGTTTTGAGAATGTATGGTCCTGGGCCCCCATGCAAATTAGGCCCACCTGCAACCCTTTTAAGTAGACAGTATATTGCAAACGTTATCTATGTAATACTCGTGCAAATAAACGCGTAACTCACATTCTCACAAACCGACTTAACCAACTACCAACTAAATGATTAATGATGATATTTGGTGGTAGGCATAGGCTTAGGCACCGATGACGGACTTACATAATAATAGTCGTGCAACTGTTACTAGTTGACACATATAGCTCAAAATCCCCATTTTTGCCCGCAAATATGTCCGGAAATAGTATTTGTAGATTATAATTATTCGGATCATGATCTTATTGAGGCCGAGTTCAGAACGAGACGTGACCCCTGCCCAATGAGTCCCTGGGCCCGAGTCCAGTTGTACTACGTCTTAAATCACCCCTGGATACACTCAAACATATTTATTGAAGAATTATACATCAAAGACAGCCATTGCATTGTGGCCATCCCTCACCTAAAGCAACGAGCTCATCTGGAGACAAAACCACAACACACTTGTTGCTGGGTGTATATTTGCTCATTCACCGTCTTTTCACAAGTAGAGTGTTCATCGATATAATGGGAAAAGTAGCTAATTTATTAGATTTCCAGTGAAGCAGGAGTTTCATTTTTAATTATGAATCGCTATTCATTGGCTTCAACAAATCGACAATTTCCTCAGTTTTAGTTGCACCAATAGGCAGTCCATCATCAAATGTAAAATACAATCGTTAAAATCTTAAAATATTTCCTGTATTGTGGAGTGGGATGAGATAAGAAAAGAATTTCTAGTCATGTTCAAAACTCACGCTATGCGTTACACTCATGACTCATCTGCATCTCTAAAATCTAATAATGGTCTGCACCCTTTTCCGTCGAAATTTTTTGCTTTCAAGAAAAGTCTTCTTCTATTCCGGACAAATAGGGTACGTCATTTGAAAAAAATGATTACACTAAAAAATGTTTTCGAAATACAAACTAATAAAAAAAAATGTTAGCTGTTGAAATAATTCGTCATTTCGAGATTTGTTATTCGTTAATTAGGAGTTTTTGCGAAGTTTCCTAATTAATTTATTTCCTAAATCTTTCCTTTTAAGGCAATATGGTGCCAGCTTCACAATTTTAATTATTTTTAATATTTCATATTTGGTTTTAATTGTATTTTATAAAGGTTAATATTTAATAATAATTTCATTCAAAATTTTTTTAGTTTGTTGCAAAATTTTAATTTTTTCAACTTTTTAAACCGTTTTTTAAATTCCTAAGGCTTTTTTAAACGCCTCTTTTCTTTCAAAAATTCTTTTCCAAGTAGCTTATGATAGACTACATAAAACTGTGCAAGGGGTTTTTTCTGCTGCTGCTCTTTAATTTTTTATTAATTTTTTTATAGTTAAACTTCCAAAAATTCTCAAAAAAACATTAATTCTGATTTAAAATTTTTTTAGAAAAATTAATAAACATGTTAGAGCTAATTCTATGCACAGTTTTACAAAACATGGATTTTCGAACATGCATAAAAAATTTCAAAACCATACTTCAATTATCAAAAAAGCCTTAGGGTTTTGAATAATAGTATATGTACAAAAATTCAACATGGAGAAATATGAGTTTGAAGTTTTCATTTCATGAATAGTATGATATAATATTCATATAATAGTCTGAAACTTTTATAAAATGTTACTTAGCTTATTTAAAACTGCTTACCATAAAAAATTGGACAAATGTAGAACAATTAAACAGTATATTGCCATAATGAATATATAGAAAAAAACGAATGAAAGATCAATATTTCATAAAACTTTGAGTCATCATCCAATCTCAATTTGAGTCTTTGATTTGAGTCATCATCCAATAACTCCTACAATTGCTCGTTTTCGCAAGTTTACCAGAGTGCCCACTGTCTTTCAGATTGAAATCACCACTTTTAAATTGTGGAAACCATATCTCTCATGTTCTAATCGATGGAGCGTGTTCACCATATGTTTCTACCAGCAAACTATGACTTTCCACAGCCTTTTTCTTTTGATTAAATAAGAAAAGTAATGCATACCACAAATTTTCTTTTTCAGACACAAAATTCGATATATTTACTGAACGATAAAACCAAGACGTTAGTTTTGGGCACGCTCAACTTGTGTGTGTTTGTAGTTTAATTTCAGGCGAACAAAATGACGTAGGTGTCAAATTAATACACTGCGTACTTTTCGCTGACACCATCTCTTAGTTAAACCAGAAAATACTTATGCATACACCTGGTTTGAATGGTCGCTTAATTTTCTAATATCTAAACCCTTTTCCTGTAAAATATTTAATAAGAACTTTGTTAGTCCTTCACCGGAAGCAGAAAAAACTCTGTTGCAGACAAAATACTAAAAGCCACCCTTCAACACCCCCTTTTGTATTTTCTAAAATAAGATACCTCATACAAGCTGATACCTGCTCTTGTTGGCTGGCACATCAGGAGTACAATCAAGTAAAATAGAAAACTATTTTGTCCGTTTTCTTATCGTATTTAGAATAATTTCTTTTATATTATTCCCTAAAAAGCTAATTGCTTCATTTTGAATTTTATCTCCAAGGTAATGAGGTATGCTTTTTTTACTTATAATTCTATTAATATGCACAAACCATTGACGGGGTCAAATCTTACGATACACATTTCAAAAACTATATACCT
The DNA here is from genome assembly GCA_019973975.1 of Trichonephila clavata. Taxonomy (NCBI): domain Eukaryota; kingdom Metazoa; phylum Arthropoda; class Arachnida; order Araneae; family Nephilidae; genus Trichonephila; species Trichonephila clavata. Next base: position 19,222 of record BMAO01014061.1, on the reverse strand, counting down.
CAACAAACACAACAACAACACTTCCCACAACAAACTACAAACTATATACAAACTTCAAAAAATTACCATTATTTCTTTCAAGTAATTTTATACTGGAGCCACGAAAGACTAAGGTTTGACCAGACGGAAACTGCGAATGGCTTAAATAACTCTTTCAATAACATGCGCTAAAATTCTTAGTTTCTCTTTTTAAAATGCTTCAAATTCCGACGAAAAAATAGCTATATCCTTCTGGGATTATTCAAAGAAATCGGTACAAAGGTGCAGATCCCGGAAATGTATTTACTTTTTCCAGCAGTTGTAAGTGCTTACTTAAATGTTTCTAGTTATTAAATTCAGAACTTGTGAATTTTACGTTGCTAAAATAAATAAAACTTTTGCAACAAAAACAATAAACAGAATTCTTTTTTAAGACAATATACTAACCAATCATTTTTATTTCTTCCATTGGGGAAAATCCGACCGAAGTGTAACTCAGAAAATTTGCGTCCATTTTAGTCTTTTGAGTAAATGAAACTGAAAACCAGGTTTGTGTGTATGTGACAATATCCAGGACCATTTTCTATCAAGGCTTTTACTTGGAATGGTAATAAACATGGCAAAATAAACCAGGATCATCACATAGAGATAATAGCATATATGGCAGCAAATAGAAATTTTATCATTATTTTTTTGGATGTTTAGACCAGCTTGATTGAAATTGAAGGTAATTTCCGCATTCAAAAAAAGTTTCTTTCTGATTTCTAGGTTCATTTGATAATTCACATATTGATGGAAAATTAGTACTGATAACGTTAGTTTGGGTATTCTCTAGTTTTCGGTATGAAACGGATTAATTTTGAAGTTATGGCTTAAGTCTTCGTTTTATTTTCCTTAGAAAATTCTGGTACCTAGATAGTTTTTTTTCTTCCAACAACTACGAAAGAAAAGGGAACATAAAAAGTGAAAACAAAGTTTATAAAAATGGAGTGGGGGTAGAAAACTTTTATAGGAATTATTGAGTGAAAAACTTTTTTCTTAAAAGCATTCCTAAAGTTTATTTTTTTTATTATTCTTTCTAATGAGCAGATGTGGATTGGTAATTACCATTTCAGACCTAGTACATTTCCGGGAGCTGGTATCACTTTAAGTGCGGCTCCGTATAGGTGAAGCTCAGTGGCTGAGTGGTAGTGTATCGCGCTTCCACACCACAGGTTCGGGGTTCAAATCCAGGGCTGGGCAAGGTTGACTCAGCCTTTCATCCCTTCAGTGGGTCGATAAAATGAGTATCAAGCTTGCTTGGGAACTGATTTCTAAATAAGAAGGCTTCGCCAGTCAGAGAGCCATCTCTAGTCATGTGACTAATGGAGGGAATGATATTTTGTTTTGGCGGGACCCACGATTACTCACACTTCCATCTTGTATGGTGACAAAGTTAATATCTGTTCCGAAGTGTGTTTTTTCAGGATAACTTTACTGTTTTTTCAGGAAGTTCAGGATAACTGTACCATTCAGGATTACTCCTTTATATACCATAAAGAAAGGTACGATATTTATATTATTGTGTAACTTTACTGTTGTGTTATTATTGAATTTGTTCTTTTCTTCTTGAGGACATGGTATAATAAATTGATGCTTATTTTATTATACTTTATGTAAAATATGCTTTATGTAAAATAAAATATGTGCCAACATCCTTAATTATTTGTAAATTAAGATATTTTGTTTTATATGAGAAGTTAGAGTTTAATGTTATATTTTTTTATTCTGTCAAATCTTAGTTATCTTAAAACTTTTTTCATAACTTAACCTAAATCTGGACACATTTTATAAAAAATGCCTCTTTATTGTTGTGTACCAAATTGTACCTCTAATAAACCAGGGCAGCCCTACGTTTCAGTGTTTCGTTTCCCAAAAGATGAACAGTTGTTACAAACTTGGAAAAAGAAAATTCCAAGGGATTTTAAAAACACTAACAATAGTGTAGTGTGCATTAAACATTTTTCTGAATCTTTCATTGTAAGAAAAGATAAAATTACAGACAAGACTGGTACTGTTATTGAAATACCTAGAGTGTATCCAAAATTATCAGAGAATGCATATCCTTGCATTTTCCCTGGTTGTCCATCCTATTTGAATGAAACAATTAAAGAACGCTCAGTGACAATTCAACGAAAGGAAAAAATGAAACAATTAGACGAACAACTGTTGACTAATTTTATTAAGAAAGACGAAATTACCAGTTTTGAATATTTAAAAGAAAATCTGTTAATGCGAGAAAATCCTATATCTGATTTCTTATCTAAAAATAATGTTCTAAAACATGATTGTGAAAGTTGCATAACAATTCTTTTTATTAATTGTGAAAATTGTCCTTCTATTTTAAAATCCCTGAAAATAAATACAGATCTCTCTATAGTTATATTTGATAATAATCGTCAATTAAATATTCCTTCAATTGGAAAAATTCTTAATAATCCTCCTAGATTAACATATTTCAGTGGATTGCTAAATATTCTTAATACAGTAAATGTCTTTGAGGAAATCTGTTCTATTAATTCTATTCCTGATCATGTTATGGCTATTCAATCTTGGGAGAAGTATATTGAAAATTGTAATGCTGAAAATTTTGAGGCGGCAAATTTTATTTTAGAGCAAATGAAATTATTAAATACAAATAAACATGGCCGTAAGTATAGCAGTAATTTAATGGTTTTTTCTTTCTGCATGTACATTAAATCTACTGCATGCTATTCCTATGTAAGGGATAAGGGGAAGATAATTCTTCCATGTTTGAGACAGTTACAGAGAGTTGCATCTGGATTAAATGTTACTCCAGGTTTGTCAACTTTGGTGAATGAAAATTATCTACGAGGTAGATGTAAAGAACTCAAAGACCACGAGAAACACGTAATATTACAAATTGATGAAATTTTCATCAAATCAGCGATTACATATAAGTGTAATAAAATTGTAGGACTTACAGAGAAAGGAGATGCAGCTACTACAATTCAATGTTTTTTATACTCTTCTTTATTGAGTAAAAATAAAGAAATAGTATCATTGAACCCTGTAAAGAACATGAATGCTGAAGATTTGCATTCTATGACTTTAGAAGTTTTGTCACTAATGGAAAAGGTAGGTTTTTCAGTTGTTTGTATTATAAGTGATAATAACAGAGTAAATAGAAATTGTTTTCCTAAATTGTGTAATGGTACCATAAAGAGTGTTATTCAGAGAATCCAGCTAATAATACAAAAAAATTGCCTCTTATTTTTGATTCAGTACATCTTATCAAATCTATACGAAATAATTGGTTGAATCAGAAAGATGCTGATTCTTCTTTAATGTATCCTGATCCTTCAGAATTTTCTCAAATCCGAAAAGCATCTTTTTCATCATTATTTAAAATTTATAACGAAGAAATGAACAATATTGTTAAATTAGCTCCTAAATTATGTTTAAAAGCTTTGAAACCAACAAATTTTGAAAAACAAAATGTTAAATTAGTTTTAAAAGTTTTTGAAGAAAGCAATGTGACTGCACTTAATATATTACAAGATAAATTATATATATATAGGCTACCCAGAAATGTTTAGGTACACTGCAATATTCATCAAACATATTTTATATTTCTGGCAAATAATGAATATTAAAAATCCAACTAAGGGTCAAAATCTTAGATTGAAAAACAGTGTTCCTTTTTCGTCAATAGATGATGATAGATTCACTTTTTTTTCAAAATTTGTTCAGTGGCTGGACTGCTGGAAAAATTTAAAACAAAATAAACGAGAAGGTTGTTTCAGCGAGAAAACATTTTTTGCTTTGAGACATACAGTAAATACCATCCCAGAACTAATAAAGTATCTTTTGATGGAGCAGAATTTCAAATATGTTTTAACTGGAAAGTTCCAAACTGATAATTTAGAAGCTAGATTTGGGCAATACAGACAAATGTCCGGATCAAATTATCATGTTACTGTGCAAGAAATTTTGCAAGCTGAAAAGAAGTTGCGCATTAAAAGTTTGTTAACTTTGCACTCGGATAAATATGGTACTATTTCACTAAAAAATTTAATTTCTAATAATTCAGGTGAGATATTTAATGTTAAAGTAGATATTAAGGATTTCAAAGAAATATTAAACACTACAAATAAATCAGATGATATTTCAATAGAAGAGTATCAAGTTTTAATGTACATAGCGGGTTATTGCGTGCACAATATAAAATTCGAATGCTCCGATTGCAAATATACATTTGTTTTAGACAAGCAGATTAATTTCGACTCAGAAACTGTCGAAGAGACAAAATATTTGAGACTTCTGGATAGAGGAGGTTTAAAAATGCACACAGATATTGTTATGAAAGTCATTTCAACGCAATGTTTCATTTTTAATTTGCTAATATCGAAAACATTTGAATCAAAGTTTCTTAAAGTTGATTGCCAGTTATCTTGCTTTACAAGCATAACACAAGCATATCTGGAATTACACGAGTTGTGGAATGTCTTGCATTCGTTTCATTCACCTTGTGTGAATTGTAACATACCTGCATTTTCATATTTTAAAAAAATATTCATTACATTCGGGAATATATGTTTAAATAATTATTCAAAAAAGCGCAGTGAAGAAATTTTAACTGTCAAGGATAACCGAAAAATAAAGAAATTTAAGGCCAATTAAATTAATTTATATTTTTCTGCTTTATTTAAATCTTTAATTATCGATTCGAATATTATTCATTGTGCATGCATATCCTAGTAATTAATTTTTTTATACTTTATACATTTTATGAACATGTTTAATTGTTTACATTATTTGAAGAAAAATTCCATTTATTTACGTTATTTGTTTAAATTATTTTCATAAAGATTTTAGCACATTCAAAGTATGTAAAATGTTATTTTTTTTAATTTAAAAACTTTTGTTTGATTTTTAGTTGTTTTTACCGTAGCATATATTTAATTTTAATGCATAAAAATAATGTAATTAATAGTTTAAATAATATCATCACAATTGCAAAAGATTCCAAATTTGAACCTTATCAGTATGTTGCCCCTTTAATGATATATTCCATGAAAAGGTTTTTTTTCCCCAAGATTATTTATAGGTAAGTGTATTTACTAGTGTATTTTTATTGTATAATCTAAAATCTATATTTGCTATATATATATAATTACTATGATGTCTTAAACTTTTGCGTCATTTCTATATTTGTATATATTTTTGCATACAGTTTTTTATATAATAATATGCCTCTAATGCTTTACTTTTCATATTTTCTTTGCAAGTAAATGTTTCTTTTTTATATTTTAATTCATTGAAATTATTTTATATTTTTGAATATTGAATGAATGAATTATTTTAATTAATGTATATTTTTAACATATAATCCAGAATCTCTATTTTTGCTTTATACTTACTGTGGTGTCTAAAACTGTTTGTCATTTCTATATTTGTACATATTTTTGCATGCATTTTTTCATAATATGCCTCTAATGGTTTTTTACTTTTCATATTTTCTTTATAAGTAAATGTTTCTTTTTATGTTTTATTTGATTGAAATTATTTTCTTTGCAAGTAAAGTTTTTTTTATTTTATCTGGTAGAAATTATTTTACATTGAGTCAGTTTTTTCCCCTTAGATTTTTCTTCTACTGTTATGAGCCTTTCACGAGTGATATTTGTCCCTTTTCCGGGAAAATATTAGACATCATTCTAGCGTTTTAATACATAACTTTCATCGGAAAATATTCCAAGTGAGAACTAAAAAAATCAATAAAATGTGGAAATATTAGTCTATGACCTGAAAAGAAATAAATGTCCTAAGCTTTATATTCCTCACAAAGCGAGTGCGCGTAGAAAAGTCTTCCCTCCTTTCGTGATGTCATATAATGGCTGTCACAGCCTGATGTCTTCAAGATAGCCTTGACTGAACACTGGGGGCTTCACGTTAAACTGCCCACTTGACCAAAACATCTGCACATGTACCTCAGTGTCTAAGGTCACGAAAGCCGATATAGGCACAGGAGGCCTTGGCCCTCATGGGCTGTTGTTCCATTGAGTTCAGTTCAGTTCCATATAGGTGGATAAAAATTGCCACAATGTAATTTTGACGGTAACAGTTTCCTCCTTAGAGTGAGGCACCTGAACTCTGACGATGCGAAGTTGTTCTAGGAATTTAATTTTACCGAGAGCACCCAAGCCAAATAGGTACTCTAGGGAACCTTAACATGCTGCATAATCATACGACATGTGAATACTGTCTTTTTCTGTATCATAAAAATCCACCAACTTGGGCTGGGGTCGAGCCCGCAAACTTGGCGTACAAAGCCAGCGTAAACAAAGTACTCCAGCCAACCGGCGCACTTCTTAAGCCACTTTTTGGAATATTTTACTTTACTTCTGAAACACTTAGTAAATTTTAAGCCATTACTGTGAAGAAATATGAACGCTTTGAACTATATCAAGTAATTCAAGAAGGTGGTGGTATTCTCTCTTTTTGTTTTTAAAAATAAATAAATACAAATTTAAAGGACCTTCTTAAGGCATAATGAACTAACCAAATATTTTTCTCAGGATTATCGTATGGCCAAAAAAGGCAATTTTGATTTTATAATAGGTTGTATGTTTTTACTTCATTTCAACCCTCAAAGATATTTTGAGTTCAGTGGTATTGCATATTACATAACAATGTTTTTGGAAAAAGAAAGCATTTTTAGTATATCAAAGCTCACGTCACTCTAAATTGAATAATAATAATTAACATAATATTTTGTCTCGAGAACATGCCAACGGGGTTCTGGTTAGATTTCGAATATGAAATATACATGTAAAGAATATTCCACTTGAAAATCTAAAATTCAAATTCTTGCCGGTCCAACCAAAAGTGATAAAAGAAAAATGATTAAATAAAAAATGCATGCTATCTTAATATCTTTAATACACTTTTTAAAGTTCCTTTTTACTCTAATAAGCAAAATGAAACCAAAAAAAATCGAGTCATTATGTTCAAATTGTTACTTTTATGAACTAAAAAGTTAACCTAAGTTTGAAATGCGTTAAAGATGCTACCTTATTTTCTTATATAGAATAGCAATTCACGTTTAGATGCTTTCGAACAAGTTAATGTGTTTCCTGTCCAGACAGACAAACAAACAGACTGCTTGTTTTGATGAGTATTGGAATTTTACCATCATCACAAATATGATTAACATGAATTTTCTTTAAAAGGAGTATCTTTTTTCCATTTGATGTTTTCAAAGAGAACAGCTGGGATTTTTTTTTTTAACTCGGTGCATTGTACGCCACACGACATTAGTTCTACTGACGGTGTGGCTGTGCACGCCATTTCTGCTTTGCTTTCTTTGTCCCTATAATTGCATTTCCACGGTTCTAGGCAAAATCCCATTCCATTATTATTAATTGTGTTAATTATTGAAAGTTCATGGGTTGTCATTCTTTCAAGTGCTTTCCACTTATTATATCAATCTTACTCTTCCTAAATCAATGGATGTGTGTGAGTTGACTGACACTCTTTACAAAATGCAGATTTCATTGTTGGCCCCCTACCCAGTAGCCATAAGCAAGTGACTTCCTCTCCATTTATCAATTTTCTTTTTAAACAAAGATTTAATCATTGAGTGGTTTCTCCTAGGCAAAAAAGTTTCTTCACTGTTTGGAAATACCTGGCACTCAATTTCGTCATTTCTATTCTCAATGACTCAGAAACGATAGATTTTCCAATATCATTGCTGAATTTCAGAAGTTCAATACCATACTAGTTGATGACACTTGAAATTAATGTTTGAGACTTTTCAGAATCTGTTCCTTAACTTCGTTAAGGGCAATCATACAAGATACAATATCATCAAAGAGCTCGGTATCTCCACAATCACATCCAACCGCATCTCCAACATTTTTATCTGCAATAACTTCAGCGATATTTCCAAATTCAAATCCAGTATCATCTCCAGCATCTTTATCAACATTTTTTTTAATCAAAATCTGCTACATCTCCAACAACATACTCCGGACTTTGAGAAAGTGATTTGTCGGATTCTAGCAAATTTGCAAAAGAAATGAGACAACTTTATAGGCTTAGGGGGGCTTTTCAGGAAAAGTTTTAAAGAATTGACTGAACTTTTTGTCTCCCGACTTTCGCGCTTTTTGACCTGCTATACCTGTTTCTTTCTTTTTTACATAAGAACGCCTCATAAGTCCCCTTGTACAGGCTCCCTTGTAAATAAAGGTATGATACATTATGGGAGTATTCTTACTGACTTCAAATGGATATGAAATATATATTTAACACACATTTATTTTTCTATTGGATATTCCTCAAGTTATCAATGTCTTCCTTTTTGTCCTGTGTGGTCAATTTGATCCTTGTTGGTAGTCATGTTCTCTCTCTTTCCTCCTTAACCCTAGAAAATAAATATTTTATAAAATAAAAAAGACTTTTTGTGACCGGCGCTGTTTGTCACTTACAAATGGTTTGAAAATTCACATAAATTATGATGTTTCTCATCGCTGTTTTTTTCTTCTTTCTATATGTATTTGTATTTATTGTTTTAAGCGATTGAATGATATATTTTTGCGTCAAGCTGTTGGACGCCAAACATCTTTGACTACAGAGTTTAATATGATATTTAAATATTACAATGCTAAACGTTAAAGAGCATTGACATTTAGAGGTGCAAATAAAGACAATTATGGAAGCTACCATATTTACCATTACAACACAATAAACGGGGCCATCAGTTCTACTAGATGTTCATGTCTGGGCAGTTGTCTCTGGACTGAGGGTTATTGGAATTGTCTGCTAGAGGTCACTGTCCACATATTGGTTTGTTACATTTTCGTAAAATGAAACACGTGCTTTAACGCAAAAGTATACACAAAAGAAAAAAAAGCGTTTGAACGAAAAAGACCCGAATAAGGCTTTCCTGGGTTAATTGCAAATGAATATTCGCCTGATGGAGTTTATCTGTAGAAAATCAAGCAACAAATTGAACAACAAACTGTATTTATGGGTTAGTTACTTAAAAAAAATGCATTAACATCTATTAAATTTTTTATAATAAATGATTATTTATTTGCAAAGCTTCATATACACGTTTTCAAAATTCTTACCTGAATGAAACGCTAGTATATAATGTTGGTTTAAAGCACTGTTATCATTAAAAGTGCTGTGAGGCTTGAACGACCACACACACAGCGCTAATAAAATTATCAAAACAAAAGTTTTTAGGTTATACGTATTAAATATGACATCTAGTCTAAAAATACACAGATTATGCTATTGTCATTCTGATAAACCCAGGAATTAAAACTTCAAAAGCCTACAACGAAAAATGTTTTTGAAAAATTGCACATTTTCATGTATAAAGTTAATCAAGAACCACATAACATATTAAAACAGTTGTTTTTATCAGCAATATATTGCATATTACAGCGCTTCAATAATTTAATTCTTTATGTTTATTATGACTTAGTTGTTCAAAACTGAATTAGGAATTATTGATTTTAAGTCAAAATTTTTTTATTAGTATGCCATTAGCACGAGTGAGACAATGGCGCCCCTGCCAGTGGCTTCCATGTCGCGTGCCCTGTTCGCCATATCCTTGATTCACCAAAGCATCTACCGATTTTCGTCTTACTCGAATTACTCCTTGATCCATCAATTTTTGTTTGGTTATAGAGCTGGGATGGTGAAACTTTTTGAAACGTGGGTCAAATTTTGTTCACATTTTTTTAGTACTAGCTCATGGACCACTAATGGCCATTTGCACCAGAGTTAAAAATTTTTTAATTGAATATTTTTAAAACTAAACATCTTTAAAATTCAATTGACTCAACAGGTAAAAAGGGGTGTGGTTAAACGATTTAAAGTTTTTTAGTGAGGTTAAAAATTCATAAGTGTTTGGTGCAAATGGCAATAAGAGTTTGAATGGAGAAAAAGTAACAAAAATTGCACACACTATATATTATGAAATATTATTTATTATATAATATATATACACTGATGTCCAAAAGTTAAGCATAAATAGTAAAATGAGAAAAACATGGAGTAAATATTCGTAAAATTATTCCAAATTTCTTGCGGATATTAATTGGGTGAAGAAGAAACATTAGGTTTATTCAAAACTTTTCAGTCAACTACGTCCTTCGCGAAACACCGGCGCATGTCGGAACACGGAGAAACCGATTCACGCAGCATAGGCAGTTCAGACAAGTTTCATGCAACTGCTGTGCGAGGAACGTTGTTTACCATCGAACAAGGTGAATGATGGCACAAAGACACCAATTGGACATGTTTACGAAAGGAAGAATCATTGGAATGCTGGAATCCTCACGTTCACAAACCGAAGTGTCTCGAATTCTGAATGTGGACCAGTCTGTGATCTCAAGACTGTGGCAGAGGTTTCAAAGAACGGGAGATGTTACTCGACAACCAGTATCAGGTCGACCAAGAGTCACAACCCCTCGCCAAGACCGATATCTGGTAATAAGCACGCGACGTCAAAGGGGCAGTACTGCCAGAGCACTGGGTTCGGCGCTCACAGTCGCCACAGGAATACGAATTTCGAGACAAACTGTTTACAGGAGACTCAATCATGCTGGCCTGTATGCCAGAAGACCAGCAGTTTGCATTCCCCTCACGTCTGCGCATAAACGCGCTCGTTTGAACTGGAGTTTGAAACATCCACGTTGGAGTGTGGGAGAGTGGGCCAATGTGATGTTCAGTGACGAGTCCCGGTTTAGTCTGAGTAGTGATTCTCTGAGGGTAACGATATGGAGAGAACGTGGAACACGTTTTGAACCAAGAAACATAACGGAAAGACATCATTTTCCATCAAGGGGAGTAATGGTATGGGCAGGCATCATGATGGACGGCCGCACAGACCTCCATTTCTTTGACTCGGAGTCTGTGACTACTCAAAGATACAGAGTCGAAGTTCTTGAGCCTTATGTTAGCTTGTTTCGAGGTGCTGTCGGTCCTGACTTCATATTCATGGATGATAATGCGCCATGTCACCGAGCGGTGCTGATTAATGACTTCCTTGAAACGGAAAACATCCAGCGCATGTCGTGGCCTTTGAACTCCCCTGATTTAAATCCTATCGAGCATGTATGGGGTATGCTCGGGAGACAAATTGCAGCCCTTTCGCACCCACCAAGCTCCGTTACAGAACTGAAGAGAGCTCTCCAAGAAACTTGGAACCGTTTGAGCCCACAAATCATTCATCATCTCATAGCAAGTATGGTAAATCGCTGTGAAGCGTGCCTGGCTTTCAGAGGTGACCACACGCCTTATTAAACTGCAGCATCAGTATTTTATTTAATGTTTTCTTTCATTTTTTCTTTAAAGTGTAAATCCTTGCTATGCTCAGTTTTCTTTCAAACTGCTACTTTGGATAATAAAATTAATTATTATCATTCTTTTGATTTGCTTCCTTATTTTACAACCATTTTACACTCGCATATCACGTTTCCCACCATTCTGATTTACAGTTCCTTCTTTATTCACATAATTATCAATTATGCTTAACTTTTGGACACCAGTGTACATGTGTTGCAAAATTGATGATAAAGTATTTAATGAGCAATCTCTTGCTGTTATTTTTTGATATTTAGGTTCATATTTCGTATTCATTAGTTTTACACATTTCGCAGCTCAATTGTACAGTTTAAACATGACAATTCCGTGTCAAGTCTATTTTTGTTAGAAGATTTTACAAAGTTCATTGAAGAAAACATAATTTTTCACACAAGTATACGGATCCAAACATCGACTAGTGTTCATCGATCGGAGCATTAACTAGTTTTATCATTGATATAAAATTATTTGGCAAAGAATCCCATACGTTTAATATAATATTTTCGATTTTATTGCAGGATCAATATATCTGTACATCTTTTACACAGTTTTCCTTCTGCTTTAGAAATCAAGTTTTCAAAGTTTGTTTTCCACACTACACTGCTTCGAAATTCAACTAATTTCATTTCTAAATTAACGATACCTAGCCACATAAATTCAGCTATCTCCATTGTTTCAAATTCTGCTTTGTATGGATATAAAATAAAGTGAAATTATTCAAACAAAATGTGAGTTAAATTATACACTTTTTTTGATATTTTGTAAACGCTTTTGCTTTATTTCAAATACTACATACTTTCACTTTCCTTTGTTGTTATTTGCGTAACTTTGGAACTGTAATGATCAAACTGAAGATTATAGACAGTATTTAAATTGCTTTTGTGTCAATGCAGGACTTGAAGAAATACAAATAAAGTATGGATAATCCGCACAAATAAGAAAATAGAAACTATCCAGCGTAACAAACAAGTGGTTACCTAACAATTGTGGGTCAGTTAAAAAGCGTCAGTGTCTGACCCACGGGCCATATATACTACATAGGTTCGCCATCATTGTTTAGCCCAGTCATCTTAGTCAAAAAAAAGGGTCAACTGCGGAATGAGAGATAATAAGCTGAAAACTTGTATAGACCTTTATTTTGTCATTCTAAATGTTGTCTCAAAAGTCTCATAAATTCTCGTGTCCGCGTCTTAAGATATTCAAGGTCAAAGGTAAAAAAAATTCGGTTTTTTTGCAAATATCTCGTTTCCTATGGCCTTAAAGATATTTACATTTACTATAAATATTGTAGAGAATAAAATTTTCTATAACTTTAATTAAAACATTTTTTTATACATCAAACCGTTTTTGAAATAGAGGGCGCTGAACGCGCAATGGTTGGCTAGCTACAGCAAAATGCAAGGTCAACAACAATTAGTTACATGATATAATACGCCTTATAAAGTCTATAAACCTTAAAAATATATATAGTTACGAACAATTGGCATTTTTTATTAATTATTACATTACATTTAGTAATAGATTTCATTAATCAAGTATATTTTTTAATACTCCGCATCTGTTCGTGTAATTGAAAAACAGTTAACTGAAACTATAGACTTACTTTAATTATATTTTAATGTATGCTAATTATATTTTAAGAAGAAAAATGAAATACAATTAGTTTGAAATGTATAAACCTTCAAATTTGTTTCCTTCTGTGCAGATTATGCCTAGACCTGCTGACGACCCCTATTGATAGCTTAGTTACCTCAAAGAAAACATGATCTAAGAATAAAAAATTTTTTTAAAATTAATAAAAAGCATATTTTCATGCATTGTCATCCACTTCTAAGCTATGGTCCAAATTTCAAGTCTCTAGCTCATTGGGAAGTTAGTTTAAATTGAATTACAAAATTCCACCGTGACAGACGTAATAAAAACACGGTAAAATACTCAAATAAAGGAGAGTCTCCCTCAATTTCCAATGGACTGTTGCTTGTTAAAATGTCTCGTCTCGATTCGACTCCTCTCTGGTTGGAGTCTAAGGATACACTGAATGTTTATGAGCGCTAGAGGACGCTTTACATTTTTATACACGTACATTCTTATACACACCTAATATACGAACGTTTAATTTATAGCTAGTTGATGGACTCATGTTTAGTTAAATAATAAAGACCGATTTCCATTTCAACAATTCAGTTTCTACTAGCCACGTTTATTCGTTAGTTTTAAATTGTATTTTAGCTACGACGGACGTAAAATTTTGAGAGTTATGTCTGATTTATGTTTTATATGTAATGAATCACTATCACCAGGTTATCCGGTTAATGTAGTGCGCGGTTTAAAAACTTTGAGAGCAGCAAGTATCGAACGAAAGGACGGTCATATTGATTTTTTTTAAAATTCTTCAATCTCCGTGAATGTACATACCAAGTGCCGAAAAGTGTACATTAGTAAAAATTCTATTACAGCAACGAAACGACGCATTGAAAACAGTGAACCTTTATCATCACCTAGTGTCCCTCGTAAAAGAAGAAATGAAGCGTTTGATTTCAAAAAGCTCTGTTTATTTTGTGTTCAAGTAGCTGATGAAGTAACAGAAACTAAAAAAAAAGAGAAGTACAGGCGCAAGATCAGTAAAGTGAGTACTCTTGAGTTTAAAGACAATGTCTTAAAAAAAGCAAAAAAAACGTGGTGATTCTATAGGAGAATTAGTGAAAGATCGTATACTTTGTGAGTATGATTTGATCGCTTCTGAAGCAAAATATCATACTTCTGCTACACTAATTTCTTAAATCAGATACCATCTACTGAAAAGAAGTCTCACCAAGTTAGTCAAGTCACAGAAGCTATGGAAGAGATTTTTAATTACATCGAAAATCACGACGATTCCCAATTTACATTGAAAGAGCTCATAGATTTCCCGACGGGGTATGTACCAGATGATAAAACTATAATTACGAGACTTCAACAAAAATATTTGACGAATATAATAATTACGACAAAAGTAAGATCTTTTACAATCATATCTTTTTGTGATACACAAGCTAATATATTATCAAAAGCTTGGTATGATAATAAAAAAGGGATCCCGAAGAGAAGAACTGTTGCGAATTGTAGAAGCTGCAGCAGCTATTATTCGTGAAGACATTCGGTCATCTGTCGTTGAAAGCAAGTCTTATCCACCTCCAAGTAAAATGTTGGATGATGTAAATCAAGATATACCAAAAAGTTTATTGCATTTCTTACGATAAGTCATAATGAAAAACAGAAAAGGAAAAATAGCTTATTTAAAAACAAAATGCACGTCAATAAGTCATGCAATAATGGCTTTTCATCACAGCTACTATTAAGCCTTTCTGTGTTTCTTCATAGAAGATATGGATCTAAAAGACAAGTGTTATATAACTTGGGTTTTGCAACTTCGTATTGTAATACTGTACAGTACGAAATTTCAGCAGTTTACCATCCACAGCCTCCTATTTTATCATCGGAATCAGGGGTGCTTGTTCAATATGTTGGGGACAATGCTGATATAAATGTAAATGGGTGTTTGCTATGTACGCTACAAATACAATTTGTGACGAGATGGAGAAGTTTTGTACAATTTTTTTAGACTCTACTGAAGAACACGTTGATGCTAAAGAGTCAAGAGTAAAAAGAGATAATACTGATGTAAGTAAACTAGTTGAATGGCTTACATTTCATAATCCCTTGCCAAATACGCAACAATTGGTATATTTAGTTTCTGTAATAGTTGCAAATGATCAAATTAACTGTCACAAAGCCCATGAAATCGGATTGCAATCAATGGTAAAGATAACTGGTTTAAAATTTAATGAAATAAAGTTAAAACGATCCGATAAGGTTTTACCGCTTTCGATTGTCAACAAATCTGTCAAAATTAATGGTTGCAGAGTTTCAATTGATCCATTACTACTCTTCCAAAGAATAACTGTAAGCAAACAGTTTGAACGTAATCTTCAAGAATATCTCCGATATGAACTAAGTCCATATCCATCAACTTTATTTGATAATGATGGCATGAGAAAAACCACGAAAGCGACATTATATGACAATATGACTCCTGTAGATTTTGACCTCGATGAAAATATCGATGGTGGGTTTCTTTTGCATCGCATCGTATGGAGTAAAGACGATACTTTTTCAATAATTTTAGATAAATACGTAAAATATTTACAAAAACATAATGGTTCTGAAATTGTAGTTGTGTTTGACGGATACTCGAACTATAGCAAAAACATAAGCAACGGAACAGCTAAGAAGAACTGCTTTTTCAAAATAGAATGATGTTTGTTTCAACGAAACAATGATAGTATGAATTAGCCAAGATAATTTTTGTCGAATCGATGCAATAAAATTTTTTTATTAACATGTTGATTGGGAAATTAGAATCTGTTGATATCACAATAAAACAGGCCAAAGATGATGCAGATGTTCTTATCGTAGAAACAGCTATTGGAGAATCGTTACATCACAGGACTGCCGTCATAGTAGGAGAAGATATTGATTTGCTCGTCATTTTAATTGGACGTACTCAAGCCCATCAAAAAGAAGTGTTCTTAAGAAAAGCTGGCAAAGGGAATGTTAAAACTCAAACATACTTTTCCAAAAATTTTGATAAATATCCTCATTGTAAAAAGCATACTTTGTTTCTGCACGCATTTAGTGGCTGTGATACAACATCTGCACTTTTTAAAAAAAGGGAAAAAAACTTTCATTAGAATATTAGAGAATCTTCCGAACTTGGATCAACTAGCTCAAGTATTCCAAGAAGAAAACTGTCATGTACAAACATTACATGAAAATGGATTACGAGTCTGGTTGGCGATATACAATGCTCCAAAATCTGAGAACGGTATTGATAATCTACGATACACACTCAATTCATCAAGTCAACAAAGCTCAACAAACCCATGCAGTTATCCAATCTTCCACCAACAAGTGCAGCGGCTCAGCAACACATTAGCCGTGTATATTATCAAGTTCAAACTTGGCTAGGAAATGATTTAGAACCCCAGGAATGTGGTTGGATTCTGCGGAATGAATTCTTGGAACCGATTACGACAATATTACCGCCTGCTCCAGATGAATTACTCAATACCATATTTTGCAACTGCAAAAATGGTTGTGGTCCACGCTGTGGATGTAGGAAATCGGGGTTTCAATGTTCTTCAGTTTGTCGCCAGTGTAATGGGCAAGATTGCTTCAATGCTTCACGATACGAGAGCGATCTCGATGAAGATTGTACTTTTGATTCCGATATCCTTCAAGATTTGGAGAAAAATACCCTTGACAACGAAAATAATGAGAATGAATTACAAATTTTCGAGTGATCGAAAGACAATGAAGAATAAGAGGTAAAAAATTAACATTGATTTTCGTCTTATAAATAAAATTTTTGTAAAACCTCTATACATCCAAATTTCAATTATAATAATTGTATAAAACGATATTTCTCTCTCTCTCTCTAAGTAAAAATATAATTAAAAATTACTTACTTTATTTTTTCTACTTTAAATGTAACTAGTATATATAAAAACAGAATATAATTAAAAAATACTTTAAGCATATCTGTCAACAACTTTTGAACTACACGAACAGTGTAGTTCAAAAGTTAGTTATAAAAGAAAGATATACTTGTTTAATGAAATCTATTACTAAATGTAACATAATAATTAATAAAAAGGCCAAATGTTCATAGCTATGTATATTTTTAAGGTTAATAGACCATATACAGCGTATTATATCATGTCACTAACGGTCGACCTTGCATTCTGCTGTAGATAACTAAGCGCTGAGCATTCAGCGCCCTCTATCTCAAAAACGGTTTGATGTATAAAAAATTATTTCAATTGAATTATAGAAAATTTTATTCTCTACAATATTTATAATAAATGTAAATAACATTAAAACCACATAGAAAACGAGATATTTGCAAAAAACCGAATTTTTTGACCTTTGACCTTGAATATCTTAAGACGCGGACACGAGATTTTATGAGACTTTTGAGACAAATTTTAGAATGCCAAAATAAAGGTCTGTACGAGTTTTCAGCTTATTATCTCTCATTCCGCAGCGAAACCCAGAGATGACTGGGCTATGTTATAGAGTGAACTTCATACATAGTATGCGATTGTTATCATTATTAATCAGGCGAATATATTTGTAGTGCTGCCATCTACACGTAATGAACAAAACTATATACTCAGAATCATGGTCACACACCACCACTATAGAGTTTCTTACACTTTTACTCAAATCTAGGCTATTGCATTTAATTTCATGCAATAAAACTACCTAAAAGAGCAAAAAAAAAAAAAAAAAAAAAGGAATATTTCTCTGTTCTTCGATTAATTTTCGGATTTTTTTAAAAAGTATTTTTAAATATTTATTCAACATCTGAAAATTCACATCCGGTGCATTAAACCGATGACAAAAATATTTTCAATAAAAGAATAAAAGAACTAAAACCAGGGAAACCATTTTTTATGCTATTTCGAATGCATATGTACTTTAAAATTTTTTAATTAATTTTCTAGTGAGTAATTAGAAATATCAGCATTACATAATTGGAAAGAGGAGAAAGAAACTCTTCCTTTTAAGAGATAGATCCTCTACAGTGGCGCACACAAGGGGGGTGTCCAGGGGTCTGGACACCCCTCAAAGACCTTGAGTTTTTTTTTTTGATTGATGATAATCCTATATATATGTTTTTTATATATAACGTAAAATTTAATTAAGTTCTTGTGATTAACAATTTATTTTATTCATAAATGCTAATATCTATAATAGTACCAAATTTGTGAGAAAGATCCTATTTTCACTCCATTCGAACGTTAATTAATTATTTTTTTTACTTATTTTATATACAAGAGAAAATATTAAAATTTATTTACTTGTTTGAAAATTGTATTTTTTAATTAATCAAAAGCTTTCAGATGTTTGAAATATATATATGCATGGATTATTTTGGATTTTCTTGAATATTATTTACATTTTAGTAGCTATATATTCATTTCTAACAGTACTGAAATAGTTGTTATTACGAGACAGACAACTGTTATAATTTAAAGAACTTGGTAAATTAGTAATTATGCCTTTAATTTAAAAATTAATCACTAACCACATGTTTTAAACAGGAGCTACTAGGACTACCATCTTGCCTGACGCTTTATTAAGAAAATGTACAATTACTTAATAGTATATTTTTAAATTGCATGAATGATTTAACTACTTTTCATTGCTTTTCAGCTATATATATATATAATGTAATATAAAATATATATTTATATCGTAACTTTTAAAGTAAAACTTACATGTTGCAAAAGGAATGCAATATTTCGTCATCCTTTCCCTCCAGACACTAAACCTTTCCTGTAGACTTAGTAACGCCTCTGTCTAGAGCAGTGATTTCAAAAGTGGTCTATATAGACCCCAGGGATCTTGACGACTTGCAAGGGGTCCACGAAAGCAAGAAAATAGTTTGGGGTCCATGAGGTGTAAATGGGGAGGGGGTCTACGACAGTTCTCATTTAACCAGATTGTGATTTTAATTTGAAAAGAAAATTTAACCAAATGAAAACCAGATTTTACCTATTTAACATATTTATTTACTACATTTAATGAGGCTAATTTGCAGTTACGGGCAGCAGCTTTTTTTGCCAGAATAAGGGGAAAAAAGTAATATTGGATGTAGCGAATTTTCCTACTTCTCAATTGGTCACAGACAATCTGCCAGGAAATGACGTTTTAACCTACGTTCAACATTTAAGGGGTATCGGAACACCCTATACAGATAATGTTAAAAAGGCCTTTTTCGATGTTCCTTTTCTAAAAATCTGTTGTAAATACA
>BMAO01014060.1:0-31932 GCA_019973975.1 Trichonephila clavata | reverse complement strand
AAGTTGGCGTTGCTAAACATTTCAGAAGGCGTCAGTATAGAAGTTACTGTAGGATTGGCCCCATGTAAGTCGTTACAAGACAGAATCTAACGTACCAGCATAGGCTCCAGAATTTTAGTTTAAAAGAATGGGATCATATGGGTTGTGCCAGTGCTCCCAGATAAAGCGTATGTTAAGGTCAAGCAAAATAATACGCTTTCTGTATGATGAGACTTCATTTTCTAGGAGGGTGACCTTTTCCTAATAAGAGATAGCTATGCTAAATTCTTCCAGAATTTTCGATAGATAATCAATGTGGTTTGTATGTTAATCGACACTAGGTAAAGACCCAGGTAATGAAATTACAACTGAGATTCCATTGGATGTTGTTTTCAAAGAGTGTGGAGTTCAGTCTGTAGCGATAATGTCACTTCCTGAATAATAGCCTTTGATTTATATCTATGTAGTTTGAGTTTGACTCCTGTTGTCGTCCATTTTATACCAAATATCTGGGAGTGACATCACATCGCATGCAGGAGTTTTACTCTATGCATGGTAGTGCATTTTGTTGACGTAATTTTTCGCAGCATGATACTACTATTGTCTTTTCACATTAAAATGCTGTGAACTGTTCAAAATCTTCTATCCTGTAAATTAGCCTGATCGGGTCCAAACTTTTCCTGGGGGTCATGGGACCACCTGGTAAACCGGAATGGCGATATTCGGCTCCTATGGGCTTTTATAGACGTGAAGACCCCTCAAAAGATTCAGAATCGTTTGTATTTAAACAACATCCATCGCTTAAACTAGACCTCATGAGGAACTATTCTCAAAGGCCCTGTGGCTCATTTGATTTTCCTCATCTGAAGGTCCGATTTCAAATTGTTTGTTGTTGGATAGACCAAGTTGAATGTATCGTGTGATAAGTGATATGGACATTGCACTGTCATCTCAGACTCCAAAAGTATTTGATACTCAAAATAAACCTTGTCAGCCACACGCCTGGTGTCGAGTCACCTATCCATCTGTTTGAATGCTCTTTCACGATACCTCTTGCAAAGACCCACCCCATAGGAAGTGGGTCTCTAGGCTGGGAAAATAGGTGTAACAATGTCTGAACTCATTCAGCCTATGGAGCCAGCTTTTGCACATGTCAAAATGAAAGACGAGCCAGGTAGATGGCACACTCTACGCTTTGCCTACTTCCTACAGGAGGCCTGTGGCACAGCAGAAAAACAAAATTCAGAGGCAAATTGGTGGGCACATGGCACCCATAAACCTGTGTGGCATACTGCATGACGTGGGCCAGCCTGTCAAATCATGCCAACCTTGCAGCACCTCCACAGGAGAGCCCCAGAGAGTCTAAAGAACACAGTTTGCACTGAAAATAACCTGACCTAAGGATCCAGATAAGTGACTGTATCCATTAAATACCTAGAGTGCACGAGCAGATGACAAACTACTCAGTGTAGGCCGATCCCCCATAGAGTTAAGATAGGTTCAGACACAGACACCTGTTTTATCTCCCAGAGACCCTCCCAGGGGTGGTTCTGTAGCAAGTATCATCGAAAGAGCTGACATTCCCAGTGATAGGTGACTCTGACTTAGAGGTTGTGTGGCCAGAGCAACCCTTTAGTACGATACTTTTGAGTCTAGGATCTAAACCTGGCACCAATGTCCATATCCAGAACATCACACTTATAATCCAACTTATGTTCTGTCCAACAACAAATAATTTGGAAATTGACCTTAGGAGGAGAGAAATTAGTCAAGGCCAGGGCCTTGAGAATAGTTCCTCAACCAGTGAACAACAAACTGATGGATGTTTTTAAATCATAACGATTCTGAATTTGAGGGTCACATTGCCCATAAATTATAAGAAAGCTGAGATATCGCCATCGCCATTTGTTAGAGGTTCTCATACCAGGAAAGTTGACTCGATCCGACTGCATTTACTGATAGAAGGTTTGAATCTGATTCCATAGCATTTGCAATGTGAAAAGTCAATAGTAGTGTCATGCCGCGAAAATACGTCCAACAAATGCTACTTCAGTGCCATTAAACTTATCAAAATGATGTGATGTCACTCTTGGTCGTTGGGCATAAAACAGATCACACCAGCCAGTCTCAACTATTTTCGTTTGAAAAGTTTTCACTGCAAAAATATATATATTTTTAAAGAGGAGAAAACTTTCAGAGAAAATTTTCAGGAGCAGCTAGGAACACTGAGCTTGATCACAAGTCGTCGAGCATTTATATCCGATATTCAAGTGACGTCAATGCATGCGCAGAGAGTTTTGTGCAAGCAAACACCAGCAGTATATTTTATAGTTGGGACACTACATACCACCATTGAACTTTTCCATTAGAATGCTATGAATCCAGTTCAAACCTCATCTTGCAAATTACAGCTCGATTGGGACCCAGACTTTTCCTGGGGCCATGGGACCCCAGAATCGGAATGAGATATCTCAGCTCCTATGGGTCTTAGAGGCACATGACCCACCAAAGATTCAGAATTATTTGTACTTTACAACGCATCCACCGGTGGACTCCAGACCCTGGTTCAGGCATCTAGCCCAAACGGCCCGTATTTTTAGATTTTGCTCACCATCCAATCCAATTCTTCAAAACAACACTTATATGTTGAATACCTTCACATGACTATCGTAAGACGTCATGGATCAGACGTTGGGCACCTTCAAGGCTCGATCCAGGCTTTCCAAAATGCTCTGCCAATGAATACACCTGCTCAGCCCCAACACCTCAAGGTCGTCGTCACCATCCATCAAGTGAATAAAGGCTCTTCGAAATGACACCTCACATAGATTCTACCTCCTGGAGGAACAGTTCAAGATCAAACAAAATATGTCTTGAACTCCATCTCACGCTTAGGAGCTGATAAGTGCTTACAACAAAGAAAGATATGACAGAGATGGCAACCTCCCATTGACTTGACCCACTGCCATAGAGACACCTGTAATGAATGAACCAATAAATTTGAGGCATGATGGGCCCTAGGCACCCAGACACCCAGCTGCATTGAGGACGTGGTTGGGTGAGTCCCACAACCAAAATAACTGAGTAGACCCCATAGGAGTGGAGGAGCCTGGAAACCAACACGGTTTGAATCAAAAGAACCTGACAGTACTGGAGCCATGATAAGAGAGGAGAGCTATCAAAGGTTGAGGCAACAGAACATGGCAAACTATTCACAGGTGGAGACTGATCCCCAGCAGGAGGGAATTAGCAGAACATGACAATTGAAATTAAATGACAATTATAATACACATGTAGCACTGGAAGAACAACTAGCCAAATCAAACCAATTCTGACTAAAATTTTTCACTCTGAAAAATTTTTAGAGTATTGATTGTAACCATTTGCTTCTGAAAAGATATTTCAACCTTTTCATTTTGTAACCATCCTTTCTTCCATCTATTTTCATGATACTACATCCATTCACAGACGCTAATTAATATGCATGTTCCTTCTTAAATATTACATGCTGATGGGCCTGTTTTTGGGCATGGTTTCAACAGGTGAGACTTGTTTGAGGCTGCCTTCACAAAGAGGCCCTCCAATGTTGGTAGCACTCTTCACTTGGGAATGACACAAGAGTCGACTCAACTCTTTTAACGGCCTAATAGGTAGACACAGGATCCTCCAGAAATGCTGGTAATGTTGATTGATGGGACAGGCTTACCTCACGATGAAACACGCTTACAGAGCAAAGGGCTAGACAGAGACATGTATCGAGAGAGCGGATCGCGGATGGCCTGCCTAATATAATTTGGGTGGGTCACGTGAATCAGATTCATTAAGCTGGCAATCCATCATGAGTTATCTATCGCTATTCAACACATGCAAAATACAGAGGTTGGTAAAAGTAAATTTCAAAAGAGGCTCTCCAACCTTGGCACGCGATCTAAAGAAGACCAGAGCCGACAGGCCGACTTGGTCCTCTTTAAGGCCATTAGGCAATTTTTCACTCTATCAAAGCCATGAAATTTGTCCTTCCATCTGCCTGCACCCAGTGAAATCATGCAGATATTTGTAACCAGTGAGATTTCAGCAGGCTGAGACATGTCCCTTTCTCAAGAGGCCACTGCATGGGGTTAAAAGGTGCCAATGCAAGGGTGTTGAATTTGGGCTGCATCTCCACATACGGTGATTGAGTCCCAACTTTAAAAATTTGTTTGAGTTTTCACATAATGAGACCTCCTGTCCACCATATGCCCTCACAATAGGTGGTAGTCTACAGGCACACTCTGGGCAGTGGAGACGCTCAGAAGAGAAGACATGTTGCAGGCAGGTCATGTCTCAGGCGTGGAAATGAGTCCACAAGTGGTTATTGCATGAGACTTTGAGGGTCACTGCCATTCTGGAAGGAGAAGACAGATGAACTGAGGCACTGTTTGCCCTGGTGGAGTAGTTGGCATGAGCAAATAGATAGACATGCTGTTTTTCCTTCAGAAAGAATGATTCTGCTGGTTAGAGCTGGCCCAGAGATAGGCTCGAAGAGTGTGACGTCTACAGGCATCCCATTCCAGCCTTGCTATGCGAGCAATCAATGGGGTTCCAACGCACGCCCAGTCGGTGCTGGGGCATGACCAGGCTAAGAAGGTGTTCGTCCTGGATGATTTCAACGACCAACCGACAATAGTTCATGTACATCACAAGGCGCGCAGTCAGAGATCAACGTAGAGCTCATTGTGAGGTTGATGGGCTTCAAACCGGCGAGACGGGGACGACCCATTTGAAAGAATTCAACTGACGCCTGATCCACGCCAACCAAATGATTGAACACGGCCATTGGTCTTTCAAACGACCGATAATGCACCTGAAATCACACAAAGAGGATGGTGGCGATAGTCGTGCTCGTAATACGACGATCGGGCCAGTGACCAAATTGCCAAACATCATCATCAAAGTATCGAAACTGGTCCAATAAATGCTGGATATTCCACAAAGAGAAAAGACCATGTTTTTAAAATAAGGTTGCCTTTGCCTGCAACGGTCCATAAATGTTGCATCATCTTGGCCAAAGAAGAGACTATTTTTAAAAATAATACTTTGTCAACGGTCCATAATAAATGCTAGACATTCTGTGGAACAAAGAAGGAGACTTGTGTTTTGTATAAAATACCACTTACATGATCACATCACACTCTGCAGACATCCAGAGGTTGCATGTTTAACCAACAGAGGGCTGAGAATGAGAGTCGGCATTGACAGTCCAGGGCCCACTAATGCAAGTTCAAAAGTCACAGGAAGGCAGATGAGCCATTGTTTCAACAAGACAGAGGGGCACCAGCTGGACACTGAGGGTTCAACCAGAAGGATGTTAGGGAGGCTGGCTCAGGAGACAAGCAGCTTGTGCCTGGGCATGGGGTCTGAGAACAGAGCCCAGTTCTGGAATCTGCAACAGGTTCTGGAGATGAGTCAGGTTCAACTGCAGCTGTAAGGAGAGAGGAGCTGAGGCTCTGGAATCAGCATGCTGAGATAGAGAGTCAGGTTGCACCCAGGCCCATCTCTGGATGTCCTCGCTCTTGAGGGGCACGCCTCCCAGATCGCTTCAACCACCAACAGGTAGCCAGAAGAAGCCTGATCCAACGTTTTTCAGTGTCTCCCAAAATCCTCTAGTTACTGAGAGGCAGAGAGCAGGGACGGGGACTGGCCCAGGACTAAAACGGTTTTTGAACTGTCAACAGCAACAGTGGCACTGCCGGGATCAGAGAGGCTGTGGCTCCAAGGTGGTCCGACAGAGCACTGGGCCAGGCTCAGAAACTCTTCCTGTTCAGGCTGGGTCGGGCCTGACACTGAGACTAGAAGGGGCAGCCTGTAGAGCAGGCACGCGTCGTTTGAATGAAATGCACTCTGGGTGCAACGTTCTCAACCCAAAGGCAAAGTCTTTTTCACAAAACATGCTGCTACAGATGCCACATCCTTCACATTTTTGAGCAAATGATCTGATTTTTAAGAGGCTTTGGACACTTTTCCCACAGATCGCGTTAATGGAAATTGCTGATGCTTGGCTTCCAGCACGGCCCGCTGAAATTGTCCATCAACGCCCCAGGTACCATGACTCAGGACAGGCAGCACGTGTTTAAGGGAGGCTGCCTCCTGGTGAGATGTCTGCTCGCACCTGGCACCTGTTGAGCAGCATATTCCAACGCACTGGCCAGCGTCATGGCCTCGGTGAGGCAGAGGCTGGGAAGCACCGGTATGCTGCGACTGTCGAGAGTCGAACCAAAAGTCTCCCAGGCAGACACGGTCAGGCTTGATGAGTGAAAAATGGGGTTGAGGCTGGTGGAGAATACATGCCTGTACGGCAATCCACAATGACACAGCACCAGGCAAAGGACATCTGCTCGTGCATGGGATTTCAAGAGCAATGATGGGATGCGTTCAGGACTGAAAGGCCCATTTTGCTTGACAAGGCTTAAAGTCTTGTTGAACGAGATGGTCACATGAGGTGCTGACATTGAGATAATGTAATAGTTGAATACTTCATGTGCCCCAGACGCATGATCCTCGAAGAGCAGGAGATGACCCTGCTTTAAGAGCGAAACCAGTCTCGGATACACGGCCAATCAAAGGTAAGGGAAAGACTTGGAGCGTAAGCTGGGAAACTGGATAAGCAGGAGGCGCCGAGATGAGGAGAAACATGATGTCGTCGTCGAGGCCTTAGGGAGACAGCCTTTGGGGCCATGATAAGACTCAGGTGGCTAGCATAGCCATGGAGGGCAAAAAGAACCAGGGTGGATAACAGGTCAACAGGCCACTTCCGTCTGTACGGTCATGTTGAAAAGAGAAGCTGCAACATTTGCTCTGAAATGTAATTCTGCAAAGGTTTGCTCTAAATGTAATCTGCAAAGGTTTGTTCTAAGAAACATTCTCTCTCTAAAAAATATAATTTTTTTTTAAAGATAAATTTATTCTTGTCTAGCTAGAGTTGTTCTCTTCGAGTGCTGCGTGTATTACAACTCCGTGCTCTTTTAAAAGTTTAAAAGCTTCTACCACCCCCTCATTTCATTTACTCGTCTAGTGTAGGGTGCTTTGAAATTTTGTTTCTTTTCAATCTATCGTGTCCGACCATGTCTGTTGTTTCGGATGCATGCTATTGTGAAAAGATTGTTTAGTGTGTTCTCGGGAGAAGAGCCCCTCATGATTGTGTGATTCACGTTTTATTGGAATCCGATGGTGTTTCAAGAACGAGTGATGCACGGTGAACCCACCGAAGCACGATTGAAACAAATTTTAGAGATTGGACAACACTATTTACCCGGGCCATGCATTGGACGGACGAAAATAGTAAACGTTGGCAAAGGATGTATGACGTGATCCAGAGTGGGTTTCCCAAACCTCTGTCGGAAGCAAATAAAGTTTAAAAATATTGTCAGACGCAAACAAAGTTTGAAATATCTGTCAGACGCAAACAAAGTTTGAAATATCTGTCAGACGCAAACAAAGTTTGAAATATCTGTCAGACGCAAACAAAGTTTGAAATATCTTTCAGACGCAAACAAAGTTTGAAATATCTTTCAGACGCAAACAAAGTTTGAAATATTTGTCAGACGCACATAAAATTTGAAATATCTTTCAGAAGCAAAAATAAAGTTTAAAACATCTATCAGATGCAAATAAAGTTTACAACCAATCTCTAAAAAAAAAAAAATTTTTTTAAAGAAAGATTTGGAGAGTGTTTAAAAAGGTTGAGCCTTCCACTCGAGCTTTCATTTGGTTTGCTCTGTTGTCAACATTTCTTATTCTCTTCATGATGACCTCGTTCGATTCTATCCTGGGTGATTTGGAAAAAAACATTCTCCTAGGTTTGCGAGACAACGTCTCACGCTGGTCGTCTTATAGACGACGCTTGCAACGTTTAGCGGGTATTGTGAAATTTCAACAACTCGAGACCCACTTTCCCATTCCCGTCCAGGTGGTCTTGAGCGAGCATGGATTCCATCTTTCCGATTGTGTCTATAGTGCAGATGCCTGCACGGAAGGACCCGACACTTGCCATTGTTTTAATGTCTTTGACGCGCCCGAGCACTATTTTATCGTGAAACGCTTCAATCATGTCGTCGTACGGGGCGGGTCTTTACACTCCCTCGAATGTTTGACACGAGCTCACTGTCAATGTTGGAGACAGGGCCCCGTGGATCCACTCCCTACTCTTTCTGCCACCTTGAAAGGTGCCCCTGCTTGGCTTCCGGCGGGGAGGGTTCCCGGAGATGATGCAATCCATTTTGAAAGAACGGACATGACCCTCACAGGATCTTCCTCCTGTCTAGCCAATCCAAAAGCACTTCCTGCGCGTCGCTCTTCTCTCAAAAGCACGATTCGGACGCCTTTTTGCCTCATACGAGACAATGGAGTCTGACAAAGCCTTTCAAGTCTACCTGGCCGAATACCACGAGGCCCATTTGGCCGAGTACATTACTTTTATGATGCAGTTTCGAGCCCAGTTACAGACTCTCACTCCGTCCGATGTCATTGCTCTTTCCCCCGTGGACCTGGGAGACCTTTTACGGAAATTGTTTCCCCATCTCGAGCCCCACGATGACCTGCCCACCTTCGAGTGTCTCACCTCTTCTGAACCTTCCGAACTCTACAGTGATTTCCTCGAACAGCAGGCGGCCCAAGGCAAGGGGGCCTTTCTGCAAGCTCTGTGGAAGGTCTTGGCCCTTCCCAAGTTATACCGATTGGTGTACAAGACCTGGAGGCGACATGAACCTCAACCGTTGGCCCCTTGGATTCTCTTGGCTCAAGCCGTCTTGGATGGCTGTTTTGCACTCAAATGGCCCGAAAGCGTTTTTCGAGTGCCAGAGACTTGTTCCATCTGCTTGAGTCCCATGCATTGGCCCGAGAAGACGCATTGTGGCCATGCCTTTCACATGCGGTGTTTACTGCAACACCTGGAGGTGAGGAATACCCGTCCTCTCTGCAGGGCGCCCAACCCCATACGAGCAGCTTCGTAGAGGAGGGGGACAGCGAATCCCAAGAAAAATGGGAGATGGATGACTGGAAAGGAGCATAGCTCGGGACCAGTCATTCATCTCCCATTTTTTTGCGCTACTCTCAGAGTCAAGGTTGGAAACGACTCGAAAAAAAACTCTGACACAATTTTTAGAACATTGTGCAAGATGTAAGACCAATAAAGTGTGAAAGATGAAAAGCAAATCATGGTGACATTCCATATATTATACTAATTTATGGTTTGGAACAGCCATGGGAGAATGTTTGCTGGAAAGGAGCATAGCTTGGGACCAGGAATCATTCTTCCATTTGGGGGGTTTGGAAACGACAAGAAAAAAAAAACCTCTGACACATTGATTCAGACTGTGGCTGGAACATTGTGTGTAAGATTCACAATGGAAGGTTGACACATTTTTTGAGACTGTGCCTGGAACATTGTGTAAGATTCACAATGGAAGGCTAATAAAATAAAATATCGCAGAAGCCAAAAAAGAATGTGAGGCAAGTTTGAAATATCTTTCAGAAGCAAATAATATTGACAACCAATCTCTCTAAAAAAATTTAAAAAAGATTTTGTAAAATTTTTTTTTTAGAAAAGTTTACATGTGATTTAGTTTCAAAGGTTTGCTAGTGAACTCGAAAGTTGAGAGATGGCTGAACGAGGTCGAACCAACCTTTTTACACTATTGTTTTTCCAACGCCATGTATTGGAAGAGATTCTGTCCACTCTTTTTCTTTGCAACAAATCTTTCAATATTTTATTTTCAACTGACATGTTTTGTACTTTAGCTTTCAACTCATTTTCTTTTGTTTTCTCCACGTCAAGTTCCTTTTCCAACACGTCGTTTTCCCTTTGAATCAAATCTCTTTCCCTTTCCATGAGGTCGTTTCTCGCTTTCATCTCGTTGTGCTTTTGGTCGTTTTTCGCTTGCATTTCATCCAACTTTGACCTTAATATCAGCTTGTGGTCCATGGCACATGCTTGTTTTGTTTTCTTGACTTCATTCATCATATTTTGTTGTTTACGAGACAACACATACACTTCGTCTCTCATGCGTTGAAAGGAATACTCGGATCCCTGGTGTCCCTCCTTGACATACACTATTTTATTATCGTATAGATTCAAATGCAGAGGTGTGCATTCCTCCGTTTCCTCGTAGCGCGGATACAAGGGAATCACACAATTTAAAAATTTCCAGCCCGTCACATGGATCGGTACCCCCCATCTTACATTATACCATGGGTCCCGTACACGCTTGGCAGCCTTTTCCCAACTGGATACATTTTTATTTCCAAGTTGCTCCCACAGTAATTTTTCTATTCCCCCTGGAAAGAGGGTACAGAGAAACGCAATACTATGCGGGTGCAAGGGTCGATTGATGTGAAAATGAGACGCATGTTGCAGATTGCTTAAATTGTCAGGAATCTCACCCTTGTCACACGACGATTTGGGTTGACTCACGTAGACGATGGTTCGCACCAGATGAGACACGCCAAGATGGCAACGTCGTGAGATGGCTCGCCTCCAATGTTCTAACAACACCCCTATTGGAATGATTCTCTGTCTTTTCTCGACATACCAACGTTGTAATGCCTACACTTCATAGGTCGCTGCTTTCCCCCAGCTTGACTTGTCTCCCTTGCATTTACCCTCCCTGACCTACCTCCATTACATGGGTCGTTGCTTTCACCCAGCGTGACAAGTCTCCATTTCATTTGGGGCTCACCCCCTCCATTTTCATCCTTCGTCTAGGATGAAACTTTTATTTTTTCTCGCGCCCCATCCAACATATTTTTTTTCCAGAGGAATTTGAAAAAATTTTTCAATAAACACACCATAGGGGACACGATTCTGACCAAAAGAGCCCTTTCCAAAAAGTCGTTTTCCATTTTCAATCATTTTTTGAAAGGGTCACGGTGCTCGACTATTTTTTCGACCGACTGTAGTAATGCGACTAGAACCCCAAATAATGGATTATTTAGAAGGTCGAAACCCCACAATGAAAGCTCAGTTGATAGAATTGGTAGACCGGTATGAGGAACGTCATAGCTGCAGAGAAAACCAGGGTTCGAGTAATAATTTTGCTAGACGAAGTTGGGATATGAATAGGAATCCTGAGGAAAAAAGGAATAATAGAAATTGGAGAGATACAGGGGTCGGAAATAGTCAAAATGATCAAAGAGGACTAAGCAGGGGTGCGAATAATTTTCCTCGTCATAATTATCAAAATCAAGGATTCGAGGGAGGAAATCGCTACAACCAACCAAATCAGCGAACAGACCGGTATCAGAACCGTAGGATGGTGGTTAGGAAGGGTCTTAATGATGATTCAGCAAAGCAGAATTGGAGGCGTGTTGATTGCAACAGCGAAAGGCAAAGAAATGCCAATTTAAACTTCTAAGCGATCGTGTTGCGGGAGGTAAACGATTGCTAGTTAAGTCAAATCCTCCTAATAGAATTAAACTTAATTCATTACGATTATCACCAGTTGATCTTCTGTATGTACCGATTCTATTGTATGATACTTTTATAAAAGCGCTCTGGGATACAGGTGCGGAAAAGTCATTTATTTCAGAAAAAACATACCGATCATATTTTTCTTTTTGTCCTATTAAAAAATCGTTAGCTGAAGTAGTTACGGCTCAAGGGTCACAATGCAGAAATTTAGGCACAATTGTTTTAAGAATTAAAATAAGAGAATTTTCGAAGTTGTGGAAATTTCATGTCATTGCTGAGATGCAATATCCATGCATCCTAGGTATTGATTTTATGTCACATGCAAAGATTAGTTTGTACTTTGTTACAAAAACGTTAATCATTCCGGACTCACAGATTGAGAAATTGGCAATTTCGGACGAACCGGTACGGATAGATTTATTAAAGACTAAGTTAAATGTAGTGGCTGATATGTTGTCTAGATACCCGTTAGAAAGTAATGAAGAACCAAAGGTGTCTTGTGCGGTGATTAGATCGTTAGTATTATCGTCTAGAGAACAGTTGAGAGAGGAACAGAGAAATGATCCGGAGTTAGGTCATATCTTGCGGTTTTGAGAAAATCCGGACGATAGTTCCATTAATGAGTCAGTCTGTAGAAATTGATCCCGCGACTTTAAATTAATTAACGGATTGTTATATTATGCAAAATATACAACCACACTAGGTGAATTAAGAGTATTTATACCTAAAACATTACGTAAAGATGTTATGCGAGAATTCCATGACTCGCCGATGGCAGGCCATTTAGGCAAAAAGAAAACCTACTTAAAATTAAAAGACGCGTGTTATTTCCCGTACATGAGGAAATACATTTATAAATATGTAGCAACCTGCGACCAATGCCAAAAATTCAATTATAAGAACGGATTACCAGCTGGTCAATTAATTCCGATAGAAACTAATTTTCCGAATGAAATCGTATCTTTAGATTTATTAGGCCCATACCCTGCAACTAGTCCAGAACGCTATAAATTTATTTTAGTAATTACAGATAATTTTTCTAAATGGGTTGAAATAGTTCTCTTAAGGAAAGCTTCGGTTAAAGCAATTGCCAATGCATTTTTTGAGAATTATATTTCGCGTGATGGAGCTCCTGTAAAATTAGTTAGCGATAACGGCCCCCAAATGATATCCGAAGTTTTTGAGCAAGTATGTCGCAGGTTGAACATAAAACACGTTAAAACTGTGGTATATCGTCCACAAGCTAATCAAACGGAAAGAGTTAATCGTACTCTTTTAAAAATGATTTCGAGTTTTGTCGCGGATAATCACACTAACTGGGACCAATTTCTGCAAGAGTTCAGCTACGCTCTAAGGACAGCAGTACATGAGACAACGGGTAAAACACCGGCGGAATTATTTTTAGGTCGATATTTAATCACTCCGTTTCAAAAATTAATAATGGTAACTGATGTATCAGACTTAGTTTGTGGGAATATAGAAAAATTGTTTGAAGAGGCTAGAGTACATACAAAGCGCCAGCACGAGAAGTGGGCGAAATATTATAATAAGAAGAGGCGTGAAGTTAATGTGAAGGTTGGTGATCTAGTGTTAGTTCAAACTCACCCGTTGAGTTCGGCAAGTAAGAAAATAGTGGTTAAATTTATGCCAAAGTTTGAGGGCCCATATAAAGTTCTGAGTGTAAATAATAATAATAATTTAGTAATATTAAAATTTGGTAAAAGAATAACTGTTAATGTGGATCAGGTGAGAATTTACCATCAAAGAGAAGACAGTTTTGCCGAATCGGAAAGTGCCAGACGTAGTGATCATAATGCAGTAGCATCAGACATCTCGGATAATAGGCAGCCGAGATTAATGCAATCAGAAAGTAACGGGAATTGTCGTAGAGGATCAGATTCAGGAAATTTAGAGGGTAGTAGAGATATAGTTACGAATAGACGCGATGGAGAGGAGGTGAGAAGAAAAAAACGTGTGCGAATGGAGTCTGCTGTTTCTTCGGGGGGTGATGTGTATAATTTCAGGAAGAGAAAACCTCATTGGACAGAGAGAGAAAAGAGGAAGACCAGACTCTTGGATGGAAAACATACAGAAGAAGAATAGACCAGAGGCCCAGGTATCCCGAGACAAGAGAAAGTTGACCTCGTCAATGCCGTCTCGTCCTTCCAGAAAGCGGTATAGAAAGGTGGAAGAAAGTAATTCTGAAGGAACAATTCCAGGACCATCCCGCAGTGAACAGTGGAAATCGGAAAGAGCAATTCCAGGACCATCCCACAGATTCAAATACAACAGACCCCATCAAGAACGGAACTGCCCTTACAACCTTTGGAGCCGACGTCGAGTGGACAGCAGCCAAATTCCAGTTCTCACAAGTGAAAAGAACGCCTCAGCAGGAGCATATCAGCTTCAACGGACTCAATGGAAGAGGAGACCCAGAAGGTGGGAGCGCAGAGAGGACAGCCCTAGGACAAGGTCATCCAGTACAGAGGCCATGTTTGGAGACAAAGCCTATGCAGAGAGATTGGATCTAAAGACTAACCAGGTTGTATAATTCTAATTTGTTTATTTTTCCTCTGACAGACAGTTCGGAGTATTTTCCATGTGGGCTAGTCTATTTTTTTTTGTAAAATTACCGTACAAAAGTTACTGCGTTGTGTGTATTTTCATATCGGTTGAAAAAGCTTTTGTATTTAATTTTTTTCCAAATTGTGGAAAAACATTTGTTGAATTGCAATTGTTTTGCTACACTTTAAAGACGAGGCTTTATATGTGAGATTACTTGTATTGTTTGTTGTAATATATTCTATGTAAAAAATGTATATATTTTTATGTGTAATTATTAAGATGTATAAGTAGTGTCTGGTTTCTGGGCCCGGCGTAATTAGGAATACTAACAAAAAACATTAACAGCGCAGCGCGATTGATTGGGAATTTTTTGAAAATGAAACCAGATAAAGGTTATTTTGTTATGAAACTATATATATATAATATAATGTATGCCATATTTTATGTCAATAAGGAAGTTGTATAAAAGTTCTGTGCATTTAATGTCATGTTTTAGAAAAAATTGACAAGGTTTCCTTTCAGGGCAGCAGTCCCTGAACATAGTGATGAGATGAAAGTGATGTCGTACGAAGATATTATTGTAAAAAATTTTTTTATATTTATTAGCACTTAAGTAAAGTGCATGATCAGGGTTTTTTCCTTGAAAGGTTTTCCCCTGATCTTCGCCAGAATGGGATGCACTGTAGGGAATGTATGTATGTAAAAGATCAATAAATTAGAGTGTAGTACCCCTTTGAGTAGTCATTTCTGTGTGCTAGTTTAATTAAAGTTTCTAACTTAGAGAGTTAAAATTTTCTGCAAATTCAGTGTTTTCAAGCATTCTAAAGTTCGTGAGTTAAAACTTTCTACAAGTTCAGTATTTTTAGGCATTCTAGAGTTAGTTAAAATTTTGTGCTGGCTCAGTGTTTTTCAGACGTTAGGTAAATTAAGCGAGTTCTTTCAGGTCATTTAGACCTTCAATAAGTCACGCTTTTTTTCTCGGATGGGGGTTGTGACGGGTGCTTACGCGTTTCACTAACCTTCTCTCGCATTCTTTAAAATGTTTTATTTATTTCAACCAATCTCCTCCGAGAGCCAAAAGTGTGACTTATACATATGAGATATTTTCGGGTTTAGCGAGTTCGAAAAGGATATAAAAGGGAGAAATGAAATGAAGAGAGGGGATTTTGAGAGAGTAGTTTTTCTAGTGGAAATATATTCGTCGAGAGAAGAGTCTATTGAAAAGTATATATAAAATCGGTTCGAGACGGAACTGAGAAATAGCTGAGATTGAAGCCACTTATTAAAGGAATCCAAATATTGAAGAAGTATTTAGAAGAACCTGCCATAACTAAAGATATCAGGTTAGTTCAATTTCCCAAATTAAATATAAGTGTGTAGCTTAATTATACGCGTCGACTACCGTGGATTCAGTTAGGATTCCGTCGTTCATAATCGAATTCTTCTCATACTCCACTGTGTTTTATTGTTCTTAAAACTTGAATAGTATTTGTGTAATCTCTCAATTAAGAAAAGTCAATAAATAAGATTGATTTATTAATAAGTAGTAATTAATCATGAATTCAACACATTCAGATTTAGATAATACAAGAAGGGGAGTTAATAATCTTAGAGGTAGTGATAGACTACGACAAGAGTACCGTTGTGGTGTTGTTTGACTTTCAGACAGCCTTCGATAGAATCTGGAGAAAAAGACTTCTCAGAAAGTTATTCGATATTGGTATTTGTGTAAATATGTACCGCTGGTTTAAATCTTTTTTGAACCAGCGTTTTATCAGAACTAGATATGGATCAGCAACATCTGCAATTAGACAAACTGGACAGGGGCTTTCCCAGGGCTCAGTTCTGAGTCCTGTTCTGTTTAACATTATGATCAATGGCATAGTCTATTATATTATGAATTCAAATACTAAAGTTAAAGCCCTTCTTTTTGCTGACGACATTGTATTGTGGTCGCTGATGGAGATATCCGTACTATTCAGGAGTCACTGAACACTGCTCTTAAGGCTCTTTTGACTTGGTCAAATAATAATGAAATGACTGTAAATACAAGCAAGACGGTCTTCCAGGTCCTTACCCTGAGCACTAAACCTAAAATGATCCAGTTTTTCTATGGAGACTTTCAGCTCCAGAGGACCGAAGAGGTCACCTACCTTGGAATTGTTTTGGATTCAAGGCTGAGTTGGAAAAAGCAAGCCAGCAGGGTACAGGGCGTTGGCAAAACAAGAAATGGGCTGCTTAAAAGACTTACTGATGTGAAATGGTATACTACACAAGATCTTCTTTGTACCACCTATAAATCATATATCAGACCTGCTGTTGAATATAACAGTGAGCCTCTTGTAACTGCTTCTGAAGCGGTTCGGAACAAAATTGAAACTGTCCAAAATAATACCCTTAGAATCATAACAGGTGGAGCATTTTCAACACCCATCCTGGCCATGCAATTACAGGTAAATATCGAGCCCCTGACCTTCCGGAGTAAAATGGGTGCTCTTAAGTTAATCGAGAGATTGATGAGGCATGGTGACTTTTGGAGAAACTACAACCCTGTAGAACGTAGGTTAAAATCCCACTCTACATTCTTACATGTGACTAAAGAACTATATACTGATTTTGACATCCCTTCTTCTAATAGACAATCCCTGCTCGAGACTGGAGAATTTATTAGACATTTGAGCCCAGCCTGTTATAATTTGTATTTGGCGCTGCCAGTCAATAAAATATCCTGCATCAATACTGAATTGAGAAGGGCTGCTTTAGCCACTATTGGCGAAAGATTCCCCGAATCACACTGGCTACATGTGTATACGGATGGTTCTGATGCTGGGGCTAATCATAAAGCTGGTGCGGGGGTTTACTCTAGTTACTTCAGCCTTAGCAGGGCAGTTGGTGCAAATTGTACTAATTATAATGGTGAAGCGGCTGTGGTCCATATGGCACTGACTGAGGTTGGCAAAAGAGAAGGTCGAAACATAGCAATTTTTATAGACTCACAGGCTGCTATTTTGGCAGTCTCATCAGTTCTGCCTTCGAGAAATGGGTTTGTTCTCGATTGCCGACGCATGATAAATTCTCTAATAAATAATGGTCGCAATATAGCCTTTCAGTGGGTACCAAGTCATTGTGGGGTGAAGGGTAACAAACTTGCAGATGCCTAAGCTGGAGCTGGCTCTGCTCCCTCTCTCACCTTGGCTACCATAGCGTTAAGGTTCGAGACCCATCTTCGTAAGATTGTTAAGAACTCTGCGAATGGAAAAAGTTGGAGTTCTTTAATGGAGAGTCCCATTCCTTGCGACATGCCAAGACCTGTGTGTGTCGCAAACTTCAGAGTCCAGACTGGACATGACTACCTTAGATTTGGTTTGGCTGATTCTCCAACAGGCCCACTTTGTTCTAATGGAGATTTGTGCGCGGAGACCACCTGTACTCTTGTCCTGGACATACCGATGTAGTAGCTGTTAATGCTGCTAACAAATTATCTTTTTACATGTGTGTTTCAGAACTGTATTGGGCTGCCTGACATAGACTGATGGCGGTCATACCTAGGTCTGGCGTAGGTTATAAAAAAATCTGTGCGACATGATAAAAAGTGAAACTAGAGAGAAAGCTTTTGCATAAGAGAAAATTCACATCCCCTGGGCAGCCGTCGCTAAAAAGAAAAAAAGAAGAAGTAGGCCGGACAACAAAACGTGGTTTTAAAAATGAGATTCGTCCAACTGCTGCGCCTATTAAAAGTTTTCCCGTGAGATAAAATTAATCGTATTTCTGGATGACGAGAGTCTTTTTCTTTCTGGAATGGCGTCTGCCACTTAATTAATGAGGGTGGCGATTAAGAGAATCATTAACACGGAAACTAATGATAGGCACTGCTCAGACTCTTCAGCTCCGGTGCAAGCCCCCTTTTCTGCCATTTAGGAGAAGAGAATGATCGCTTAACTGTCCTCCTAATATCGGCCGGGAAGAATTAAGACACAGAATGTGAAGCGAGTCGCTGAGCTGTCGTTTAATGGAAAGCATTAGTTTTTGGTCTGAAAATTTAAACACCTCTTAACCTTTCCGGATACTAAACGTCAACGATATTTACTTTCCTCGTCGGTAATGAATAACATTTACATTAATGGGCAAAGGTTTCTTAGGAGTGGGTTTAAAAAGGTCGTGTGAAATACAATATATTATAAAACGCATGAAAGTCACAAAAAAATATTTTATTTTGAGCATTCTCTAATACGAATGCGATGAAGGAAATTGTGATAATGCATTTCTAAAATTTTTTCAAAATTGGGATCAAACTAGGATGTCCTGAATCTACAAAAATGCTAATCTCTTTTTGTGTGGTTTCTATTTCTAATTCGACTTTACAAATTTCATGGCAGAAGATATCATTTCCCAAACACAAAGAATGAAACAAAGCACTAAACTTATGTATGTGGAGATATGAAAATTTGGGAAACTTTCGCTCGTTCTACATAAAGACATGTAGAATTTGAATTTTTGGTCATTGAAAAACAACTTTTGGAAGTTATAAATGGCAATTCAATTAAAAATCAACCACAAGTTGAAAAAAATATTAAGATTTGTGTGTGTGTGTGTGTGTGTGTGTGTGTGTGTGTGTGTGTGGTGTGTGTGTGTGTGTGTGTGTGTGTAGAGAGATTTTAGCAGATGCAAAAACTGAAACATGTTCATAAATACGTTTTAAAAATTAAATTAAAAATTTCTATACTATTGTCTTTAAATTTGAGGCAAGCCGTGTAGAACATGTCAACTGTGTCAAGCCTGCGAGACATAATTTGCCTATGATTCTTACATGAATTTTTTTAAACCGAGAAATGAGAAACTAATAGAATAATAAATAGTGCACGTGAGTGAAATATGCTAAAGAACTGAAACAGAAAAGAAATAGGATGAACAGGATATAAAGGTATTCTTTCTGAGTGAAAGTAAGAATAACGAGGCATGTCGAATTGAATCACACACTCACACTAAATCAACAGTCCTCCCAAACTTTTTTTCGTTGATTACTTGAGCCCTTATCTTAAAAATGTGGTTCCTCAAATGCGCACATTAAATATTCCTCAACTATTAAAGAAATATTTTTTATGTTAATCTAGTCCTATAAAAAACTTATCTTGAAACTTCTGGTCAGGGACTGCCCAGAAATACAATGCGTAATATTAGTCACTTGTAAAATAACAACGAGACCAGCAATTACATTAAAAGTAATGTGCATTCTATTCATTCAAAAATTTCATAGTTACATTGACCTATCAAGCCATTTAACCTAAAAAATTCTTTAATTGCGCTGTGCTATTTGCATATATCAATGCTAGTAATCTCGCTCACTACTCAGCGTAACAGACGGGACAAATGCATACACTTTACGCATACACCAGTGCTTCTTAAACTTTAAGTATTGGTGACCCAATTTTCAATCATAATTGACTTTGACGCTAAAGCTATAATACGATTTTAATTATAAACAGTACAAATTAACAAGATAAGTTTTAAATTTTGTATATGTTACTTATAAGTAATATACATTTGAACAGATTATACAAAATGACATCTGACTACGTTCGTAACTGTGTAATAGTGGTCGGTTCCTGCTTACATCCGAAACCCCTTGTCTACCTGTAAACCCGGCTAGGTGTGTAGGAGAAACTGAATAATCCACAGACATGATTTCAATCTAATTAATTTATTGTTTCCAAATATCAATCAGAAACAATAACAATCTAATTAAAGTAGGTAGTTAAATAGTAGAGCGCGGAGGTGAGATTCTATAACACAGGGGTACTACTACGGACCCTCAACTGAATCTAAGACAGCTTAAATATGCTCAAATATAACTACGTCGCACACTAATAAGCTAACTTCTAATAGATCAAGCTCACAACACCTGTACTTTTTATGCATCGGATCCTACACTGGAAACTTGCAGGTGATCTTTTTCGGGCTTGATCAACGTCGTTGGATCTACGCTCTGTAATCTTTTTCTGGACAACTCCAAGACCTCTTACTAATTCCACTATCTTTCGATCTTCAACTTACAACTAACTCGCAGACTCTATGTTAACTCCTACTTGCCAACACCACCATGCCAACTCCAACGTGTCAACTCACGAACTCGTGAAAACAGAATTTATATAATATATTTCATTTACATAATCACGCTTTCTTGGTCGGCGAAGGTTGGTTGAATTAATTTATTTTTTCCCAGAAGAGTCCACAAGGTGTTAATAAAGTCACGGATAGAACTGTCACAACTGTCATTCTGCAAAAGCGTATAAATGAATAATTTTGTTGTTGTTGTGGCTAATCCTCAGTCTGTCTGACGGAATCAGATAATACCCAAAAAAGACCATTGACCCTTAAGAAGTCCAATACGAGGAGGGGAGAGGAAAAAAGGTCCTCCTTCGAAAGTCCCAAGCAGTCCAAGATGTGATCTGGAGAGGCTTGCTGAGTCTTGTACTTGGTGCAAAGAGAAAAAGTCTTCCTGCCTCCCCAAAAGGAAAGACTCTATGTGGCCACTTTTCAATCTAGAAATTGCAGTCTGAGAGGTTCGGCCACATTTAAGTAGGAATGAGGATCCTGGATGTTTGCTATGGATAATTTTTTTGGTTTTTAGCGTCACTTAGATTTGAATACATGTTAAAATTAATTTAAGAATATTATTACAGTAAAAAAAATTATTTCGATGCAATATTTTGGCAAATAATGAACATAGAATTGCCTATTTTCAAAACATTCTCCTTTTATGGAATATGCTTCTTTTTTCATTATATTTGCCTGTATATGCGTCAGACCTCTGTACAGGCCTGAACAAGGAGTTTTTAAAAATTTATAACTTAGAAGTGGATTTATCCATATTTTAATACAATAGACGGGTGAAATTTTTAGAAAAAAAAAACCCGATAATTATTTCAATTGGTAGTAATTCTGAAAATAATGTGAATTTTATGAAATTCGTAGTTAAGGCCCTGTGCAGAAAGCTTTGCTTTATATAATCAAATATTATTATTATAGAAGCATTTTTTATGAAAGGAGAAAGTTTGAAAATTAATTCTTTCATTTTTTGCCAAAATATTTCATTTACATAACCTTTTATTGTAATAATATTCTTAAAACAATTTTATACTTCTATTATAATCAAAGTGATACTAAATATAATGAAAATTATCCATTTATACGCTTTTTCTTAAATCACGATTCCGAACGTATACATTAAATAAGATTTATTTCCTTCATCATCCATTTCTTAAAGTACAAATATAATTAGCAAATTAATGTAATCTGTGACACATTGAGACATTTTCAATATTTAAAGCAAGAAGACTTCAAAATGTTTTAACTCGGCAGCAGATGCGTACTCAATACAAACGTTGATGGTCGCGCGGGGAGAATGGGTCCCTCCAATCCTTTTTTAATAATTATTTTTATTGTGCACGATAAAAATCGGTGATTCCAGTGAATAATTTAGAGAATGTATACTTACCTACTTCCAAGGACTTTTCAATTTTTATTTGATTATTTGAGAAAAAAAATTCCAATAAAACTGAACTAAAATGTTTCAAATGTGCGTGACTTTAATAAAAGACACAAGCGGTGCCGGTTTTAGCTCAGTTCAGACGCTGGGCGCAAAAGATCTTGGGGCTCTTGGCACTGTCGGATCCAAGTAGGGGCTCTGACCCGGTTAAATCCAGCTTACCTGGGTGCCCGCTTCAAGCGCAAAAGTTCTCTCTGTGTGCTTTTCCAAATATCATATAACTCTTTAACATGGAAAAAAGTGCAACAGAAATACACAACCTCCCTAAATGAAAATAAACACATAAGAGAAGGGACGGAACTAACCATACCAGTTATATTCGAAGGTCAATCAGATGATCAGTAAACATATCTTGCTTCTTGGGTGAAAAGTGAATTAAGTCTTCATTTTCTTTCTACAGCTAATGTACAGTATTTCAATAATAATGACAGTGATGAATCTTTTAGAATTTTTTTGTTTACTGGTGTCTGGGCTTTGTTTTTTCTCTGAAACAGTAGTATTTTAGGTTTAAAAAGAAAACATAATGAAAAAATCTCTTATCTCTCTCGTGGGCTTACAGCAAATCAAAGAAAATATTTTTTATTTGTTTATAGGATCAAAGATAGCTAATAAGCATGTTGAAGCTTTTATTTTCGATGACGTAATGTCGCCAGATGATATGCTTAAATTTTATCAATGTAATGTGTGTTTTTTATTGTATCAGAAAAAATTTAGTTTTACTTTATTTCACAGTAAATTAATTTTTTTTTAATCTTTTATTTTCGATATGCTTGTTTCCCCCTCGTAGGTTTATCACTCCCCCCCCCCCAGGGAGCGCACCCCACAGTTTGAGAAATGCTTGTATACACACATAAAAATTTATAACTCTTCAAAATGTCCTTGTAATAACTCTACTTCCCGTCTACCCTATGACCCACCTAAAGGTGTGGAAGGAGAAGGATTATTCGGCTTGATAACATCCAATTATTTTATTTAGCACCTTACAAACACAAATTAATGCAGCACTATAAGTAGGATGATCCAGCCAGTTGACAGAGGGAAAGGACGAGAGTCGCATTTTGGGAGAATACATATAATAAAGTACTTTATAAAAACAGTTTTTCTATCTCAATATTACTTTACGCGGTTGATATGTAACTAATGGCCACTTAACCTTTTAAGTACTTTAAACATCAAACGTAATGTGAAGGTGACAATACATGAACTTAGGTAATCTTCTAATCAATTTAATTTATCAATAACAACTTCCTTTCTTTAATCTTTTACAAGGCTTTTCTAACCTTTTACGGTAATCTTCACCTTGTATTTCTCTTGTCACCTTCAGTTAACTAACCTTCTAACTTTCTACTATCTATGCTTCTTTCACTTCTAACTCCCTAACTATCTTTAACTCGCGAACTAGAACTATATAAAATAAACTTAATTTGCATATCACGTCTTCTTCTTAGGAGAAGATTGATGAATTTTGCTAGCACCAAGGAATTCCTAAGAGGATTAGTTGAAGGATGCGTATAGATCCGTCACATCCTCACAAACAGTTGTTAAAGCAAACAAGTACTCGTGCTTTCTCTAAAACTTCATCCAAATTAATATATATATATATATATTTTTACCAAACATGTAATAAATCCCCCGTTTCAGCGTTTGCATCAAATATATATATATATAGCTCAAAAATATAGTTGACTAGACTAAGCCAAAAATTGCTTGACTACGTGTCAGGAACTGAGGGGAAAAAACTAGACTACCTTCGAGCAAATTTGCCGCCCGCACTTGCAGCTCCGCACTTAGAAAAGAAACATTCTTACTCGCGGTGATCCTAAACGAAGGGTACTCAACTTCCTCCCCCGGGGTCACATACATAACACAAAAATTTCACGCAGACCGCAACATGAAGATTAGTAGGAAGTGCTATAATTTCAAGAACATTTAAAATGCAGAAAATTGATCAAAATATTAAAGCTCATATTTTTTACTATATTTCAAAACTATATTAAACTCCATCAAACGTACCTAAAATGATATGCATTTTTTACCCAGTTATGGGGTGATTTCGATTTACTTTCATGAATGATCTCAATCCCCTTGTTTGCATTCTACTGTCATTAACTTTGATGATTTTATTTTTTCTTTTCACAAAGCCTCACTTTTTTTTTTATATTTCGGATACTAATTTATGAAGTGCAGGAGGGTAGCAAAGAACATTTACTACCCTCCGTATTATTGGATAAACTCCGTATATCCAATAACTACCCTCAGTATTATTGGGTTGAAATGAGTTCAGACTTGCTTGTGCATTTTTGTTTCAAATTTATTGAAATACTTTTTGATTTTATAGGAAAAAAATATCTGAATAAACAACTGAAATTTTCAAAGAGAAGAGAAGAATAACAAATTATGTATCAATTCGTAATTTTATCCTTAATAATTCCATGTTTTTCAATATGTATAATGTAAAAAATTTTATAGGATGCTTTTATTCCCTCTGCATTTTGTGACATTAGCATATTTTGTTGCTGATTTTTTTTAAGAAAGTCAATTTAGCTCGTCTTGTAAGGGCAAGAAAAAGAGCAATGGAAAGATTTGTGCTTAGTGGTATAATGTTGAGCTAAATTTTTGTTTTTTTAAAAACAACATTTTCTCGACAAATCAAACAAGTTGTTGATCCATGTGTGTTTTCCTGTACGAAATAGTCAAGATCCCAATCATTTTGAAATGACATAAATGCTTTAGATATTTTACTTGGAAGACATAAAGGTTAATTAAAAATTAGCTACACCCATAAAATGGCAGCTATTCCTCTGTTATCACTAGCCGTTACAATTGCCAAAAGAACAAAAGTTTTCTCGCAATCGGTACCAGCACAACGAAATTATTATTTGTGCTTGCTTGATTGATAGAATTTCTCCAGAGGCGTATTAGTGTTACGGGGCCTCAACCTACAGGAAACTCGGACATGCATAAGACAAAAATCGTAAAATGTTATCAACAGTCTCACTAACAGAGTTTTTTCTTTTATATTTATATTCGTTTTTCACTGGCGTCAAGCGGCTTCCTTGAATTTTGTATCTATTCCCTGTATTGACCTTTCAAAGCATCGTTTTAAATCAAAATAATGAGAAAACAAAGAGAGGTATCGTTAATTTTCAATATTAAATAAAATATGTACGACAAATACAACAAAATGTACAGTCAAAGTGAAATTTGAGCTTGATGATTTTTAATAATTTCGTTTATATTAAGTCGTAAAAATGATATTGCCACTCTTATTTTGTTATCTACATTTAAAAGTTTCGATCTTTTTTTTTTCATTTTTATATTTGTTAATGGTGAAATTTAGAATTCACGCAAATAAGATATAAAAAACTCTAACAATATTTTTAAAGCTTTTTTGACTATTATGAGATAATTGTCTTTAAATTTAATCCAAAATGATTTAATTGACTCTTCCGATTGTTTTGAAATTAAATCTCAATTATTACAGATTAAAGTTCTTTCTATTCATTCAAAGTTAATT
Organism: Trichonephila clavata; assembly: GCA_019973975.1. Taxonomy (NCBI): domain Eukaryota; kingdom Metazoa; phylum Arthropoda; class Arachnida; order Araneae; family Nephilidae; genus Trichonephila; species Trichonephila clavata. The sequence goes on along the minus strand of BMAO01014060.1, from coordinate 6,882 downwards.
CATATACAAATGTATCCGTTATCACAAATGGAGAACAAACCCAATCAAATTTGAAAATAATAACTAACTCTCTCCTCTATAGTGTTGTCAAATGGTCAACAGCAATTTTATGAACAGTTTTATAGGAGTGTTTTCTCAAACTTTTCCAAATTACCTCCTTCTGCTTTGTTCTTCCGTAAAGTTATCTATTTATTTATTTGGAATTTCACCAGTTTATTTGTTGAGTTTAAAATATTTTCTTTCGGTGCTTGTAAACATGAATTTATCTTTTTTAAAAATAGTAGTTGAATTCTGAATCGGGCGGAGCCCATTTCTCGTTGGACGGAGCACACGATCTGATAAGTTTGACTTCCGTGACGTGCTTCCTCTATCCAAGAAAGAATACTCCAAATAACCTCAGTTTAGTTCTATAAAAAGGCCGAAGGATTTGGTTCCAGATTTAATTTTTTTTCTGAGTATCATCAATAATTTTTGAAAAAATTCGACGCACACTTTTAGAATGTGGCGGTATACAAGAGAGTCGCAGCTAAGTGGTTGAGAATCCCTGTTCTGAGGAAAAGAATAGAAATAACTACGGGAGTGCTAAAATTGTTGAAAGAATCAGTAGAGTCCTGATTCCAGCGTTGACGAATATGTCCGTCAAGGACCCAACTAAATGGTTCAAGCCTGTTGATTCTCCACAACGTGTGTTAAACGGTACACCGTAACCCAGGGCTAAATATTTCCCATTTGAATTGCTCCTGGAAGTTAAAATAAAAAATCCTGAAGGTATGATGATAAGAAATTTGTTTAAAGAGGAGAGTCAAAAGCAACGTTAGACGAGATACAAAACAGAACATTACGAAGATACATGAGGAAAATCGAAGAACTTACAACAGAAAGCGTAAAGAAGCTTACCAGTATAAGAAAGAAGAGGTGGCAGAAATCAAGAGGACTCAATTCGGAAACAAGTTGAAACTCTGGGTAAAATATTCTGCACCCTACCAAGTAACCAAGGTGCATGACCTGGAGAGCATGATAGGCCAAATGTGACATAATCATCAGATGAAGCACTGGAAAAACATGAATGAAAGAAGCAGAACAAACTTTTGTGTGAAATCTTTGTGTTTTTTTCCTAATTAATGTTCTTTGTGTGTGTGTGTGTGTTTTGTGTTTTTGTGTGTGTGTGTGTGTGTGTGTGTGTATTTCAAATTCTCAGTGTGATTGCTGGGAAAATATTATCTGTCAGAACCACCGAGTGTAGAAGTATTTAAAAAGGTTGCTGTAGTGGCATCCACCAGCGAACTAACAATAGGAGAGTAAAAGGATTTGCGAGTGGGAACTGGAAGGGAAAGGGGCCACGTTTCTGCTGTTGGTGCACTGTAGTGTAACTCACAACCTGCACACTTGATAAAGACCCCTCAGGGACTCAACTTTAGGTGAGTACGAGTGTCACAAAACCAAGGTGCTCTAGTGAACTTTTATTTTTCCCAAGGGGTTTACTGTCTTTGGTAAACACGGGTGTCACGATCCCGGGGTACCCTAGTGATCCTTCTCTATTTTCGACCCTCTATCTTGTCATTCAATTTCCTGTTTACTTCCTTTCCCGTATAGACCACAGACAAATATTTTGCAATATACAAAATTAAAATAAGTGATTAATTTTTTGTTGTGATATAACTTACAATTTTTTATTAACATTTTGGTTTACATTTTGCATTGAGTTAATTTAGGTTCTTTTCCTTCAATTTCTGTAAATATTTTGATTTGTTGTTTTATTTATTTTGGAATAACATCGTTGGTTTACCAACCCGCATGCTTGCCGTGTGCGGCGTCCCGTAAAGAAGGAAATGGTGTCCTGGTGGATACCTTTGCGTTCCCTTTGGTCCACTCTTCGCTGTAGACGGGTGGCAGGAGTGAGCCCGCTCCTGTCTATAGACTGGTGATGCCTCACTTCGATGTTCCCGAAGAGACATTGCTGTAGGGTTAGTGGTGCAGATAAAAGGGGTCTGGTTTACCCGTTGGATCCTCGCTCCGATGCTGTAGCATTATATGCTGGGCTCTACTCCAGGTAAACGCCGTGCCTGGGTTTTGACAGATGAACGGCACACTGCCTCCCTTGTGGGACTCCAGGGTGGGTGGAGGCACGCCAGCACAAAGTCTATTTCGCGCTTATGGATTCAAGTCAGCAGTGCCCGGGTAAAGACCTTGTTTTACCCAAATTTAACACCATTAAACAGATTGCTTGTACTCCTCGTTTTTTCATACTTTCGTTACCTAATAATGAAATGTCCAGAAAATTCCCTTTTCCGATTTTTAAGGCTCTGCAAGCTATAGGCGAACCAAAATCAGTTTAAAAATGCAATTCGTCGATTTATTTGTAGAGACAAAATCAGCTATTCACGCAAAATCCTATCTATCTACAAAAACGTTACTTGATTCTACACAATCACAGTTACTCCTTACAAATCTCTTAACTCCAGCCGATGTGTCATATCTGAAACTCACCTGTTGACCACCCCTAAAGCAGAAATCTTTGAAGATTTTCTTATTAGGGTGTAATTTAGGTCAGAAGAATTATAATTAACAAGATACAACGGTTATTCCCACGAAACACTTGATTTTAATTTTCAATAGCTCAAATATTCCTGGTACAACAAAAGCTGGATACCTAAACTCCAAAACACGTCCCTATATTCAAAATACTCTGCGCTGTTTAATGTGCGAGAGGTTTGGATATTCTCACACTTCCTGCCGCGGTCCATTGACATTCTCTAGATGTGTATCCGTTGGGCATTCTTCCACGGATTGTACTCTAGATCCGAAATGTATTAAAAGCTCTCAGTCCCATCCCTCAGGCTCAAAATTATGCCCGAAATGGAAAACGGGAAAAGAAATCCAAGCTATTAAAACAAATAGAAATATATCGTATATAGAACACGAAAATTAATAGTTCCACAGTTAACTCAAACTTACGCTCAAGTTGCCAATCCTCTACTATACACAATTCTACACAGATAGATGAAAATATAACGAAAATAAAATTTCCACCTTTAAATTTACTTCAACGAATTATATGCCTCCCAAAACCAAATATATTAATATCCACTCCTTCAACATCATCATCTTCAACCGCCATCTTCCCACCCACCTGTTTCATAGTAGCGACTGTGTTAGAGCCACCTAGTCCTGTGTCATAGTTTCTACCACTAATAATTATATATATATATATATATGTTTACCCTTATTAAATCTTCATATCCGCTTCCTCATCCTACTCTTGTATTCCACCCCCTTCTGCACCTACAATGCTGAATTTAAAAAAAAAAGAAATTCAGAAACTCGGGCAAGAAAAACAAATTACTGAAAAAATTAAATGAAGCGGCAATAGAAAAAAAAATGTCACGGAAAAAATTACAGAAAAGTACTCCCATACAGAATTCTTCAGACGAAAATGTGATTGAGTATGATGTTGTAGTAGAGGAAGAGGAAGGTGAAGTAGATACAAGACGCTGGTTGATCCCGACTATATACAGGAAGTGACGTTCGTCCATCATGCTTAGCAGACTTGGTGAGAGAAATGCCCCCCCCCCAAATCTATTTCCTTTTATTTTTAAATCTTACTTTTTACACACTACAAGGTGTTTTAAACATGAATTATAATGGACTACTTTTAGATACATAAATTATTTGTATAAATTTTAATATTTTTAAAATATTTTTTTGATTTTAGTACATTTATGTTCATAAATTAAGGATAATGAAGTTCAGGCAAAGAAAGAGACAGAAGCAAAACAAATTTGACTTATTTGTAAAGTCTATTTATAAAACAAAAGGTAAACAGCAAAAAAGATGCCATATGTTTGACATAATTAATAAAAATTGCGATTTTTACTCAATGGAGTAAATTTTAAAAAAGAACCTATTTACAAAAAACAGTATAACATGGTTAGTATGATGGTTAATACGGAGTATGTCTCCCGGACGATGCAATACAGGCCTTATAACGCCTACGCATGCTGAGTATCAAATTATCAATCTGATCTTGGGGAATATTACACCACTCATCAAGCAATGACCTCAGAAGTTCCGGTAGACAGGTGGGAGGGGGTTGACGGGCTGCAATTCGTCGGCCAAGCATATCCAACACATGCTCTATTGGATTCAAGTCCGGTGATTATGCTGGCCAATCCATACGGGTGATATCCTCCGAGTGAAGGCATTCGTCTACAATGTTTGCGCGGTGAGCATGGGCGTTGTCATCCATAAACAGAAATTCAGCACCCATGGCGCCCTGAAACAAACGTACATGTTTTTGAAGAATGACATCCCGATAGATTTGGCCTGTCATCGTTACACTCTGAACATGCAGGTCAGTTCTGGAACCAAGAATAATTCCTCCCCAAACGAGCCATCCTGCACCACCGTAATGGTGTCGTTTAATGGTGTTCTCTTGGTGGTAACGGGTACCAGGCGCTCTCCATATGAAGTCCGGCGAGAATCAGACCGCAATCTAAACCTGAACTCGTCGGAAAACATGACACAAGACCACTGTTGCGGTGTCTACAATGTATGCTCTTTACTCCAGGTTAAACGCAGGCGAGAGTGAGTTGCGGTAAGGGGAACACATCTGACAGGTCTATGAGCATATAGACCAATGTGCCCTAAGCGTCTGTACACGGTCTGCCTTGAAACTGCCATACCGGTAGCTGAAGAGAGCTGACGAAATAGGTCTGATGCTGTGCTCTGTCTGTTTCTTTTGGCAGTAACTGCCAAATATCGGTCCTCATTTGGCGTTGTAACTCAGAGGCGACCTATGCTGTAATATCTGTGGTGACGGTGTCCTTTCTCGGAACCCGCTCACTCCGCAGGGCGCGTCTCTAAGTGTGGGAGGAAACATATCATCACCAACAAACGCCATGATAACAAATATATTTGTTCAAGACTGACAAACACTTAAACAATCACAAGTTTAACTGTAAGTAGAAACATAGGAGTGATTCCCTAATACGTCGGTTAATCCTAATACTCAATTCTAAATAATCTCGGCTACCAGAAATAAACAACGAGACGATCACTAACTGACCTCACAGTCAGTACTGCATCTATTATCATAGATCTTCAATGTAACAATTTACACCTTTTAATTTATACCCTTTAAACGAGCGCTAAGTTCATGAAGTAGTTCCCCTTTTCGTTACTTACGTGACAGCTTGGCAGCTCCTTCTCTCTTACAATTACAAAACTTAGACTTTATATAGTCGAACTAATTAACATATAGATATCTCGTGTTTTTCCTGAAAAGGCTGTGAATTAGTATAAATGCTAGCCCCAAAGTTTCCCAAGAGGATTAGTTCAGAAATCTCGCGAATAGCCCCGTCACAGCCCTCTCCAAGAAAAAAAAGGGATTCATAAAAGGGTCTTAATGGCCGGATATAAATAACGTTGAAAAATTTAAGTCTTAAACTACCTAGACATCTTAAACTTTAGTTTAGCATTAACTTTTATATAACCATACGCTAACAAAACACTCAAAACTACTAGCTCAATACTTTTAATCACTCCCAAATTTGCCGCTTTTACACTCATTACATACGGTGTACCCCATTTGGGCGAGGATCAAGGAAAAACCTCCCTCTGGAGGGAAAAACCCCTCCGTACTCAACCCGAAAAACTTAAATGTTTTAACATATCTTGAGTTATTCTTCAACACCAAAATCTTCAAAACATCAGGGTCAAACACCCTGAAATGAGAACTGGATCAGTGGACGTACAAAAAAATTTTTTGAACACTATATACATGCACAACAACATTTAATTCACACATGTTTAAAATGTCAATTACTTTACAAATTTCATCTGGTTTCAGAAAAACTCCCATTCCAATCGCGTAGCGCTGTTAGTGTTATGGTTAATTCCTATCTACGCCGCGAGCCCAAAAACCAGATTTATACTAATATACACTTCAATATGCCTATATATACACAATTATGTACAATTTTCAAAACATTCAATATAAAACAATACAATGAATTCTCGCACTCTTAGCCAAGTCTTTCCACGTAGGAAACAAATGTAAACATACACATATGCTTTCCACAATTTAAAATATATTTAGATATACAAAAGTTCATTTTTCACTCAACGTAGTGTGACTTTTGCACTTAGTCATCATTAACAAAACAAGACTTGTGACGGCGCTATCCGCGAGAAATTATACTAATCCTCTTGGGTAACTTTGGGGCCAGCATTTATTCTATTTCACAGCCTCTTCGAGAAAAACACGAGATACTTATATGCTAATTATTTCGACTATATAAAGTCTAGATTTCGTAAATGTATAGAGAGAAGGAGTTGCCTAGTTGTACGGAAAAAATATCGAAGGAAAATTACTTCAACAAGCTTAGCGCGCATTTGATAGTATTTGATATTTATAAAGTAAAATATTAGATTAATCAACAAAGGAATAAAAGGAATTAGATTTAGTACCGACCTGAGGTTAGCAAGAGTTCGTCTCCTTGTCAATTCTGATAGCTGAGCTTACTTAGACGGGAATATTTGATTTGAATATTAGATTTGAGTATCGGATTTGAGTATTAGGATTAATCTTGGTATTAGGCAATCACTCCGAGGTTTCCACGTATAAATTGAACTTGTGCTTGTTATTTGTGTCTGTCTTAAATAAATAATTGTTGCTATGGGTTTTGTTGGTGATAATATGTTTCCTCCTACACTTAGAGGCGCGTCGGGCGATGTGAACTCAGTCCAAGATAGGACTGGGACACGACAATGGCACCCAACGGGTTTGTCCTCAGGACATATCTCCCTTAAACCCGAGATGGGAGTCGGATCCAATTTTCGGCTCTTTCCTGATATTTTCTTTTCTGGACTTGAAAACATAGA